>JBBPBT010000072.1:4935578-4962785 GCA_037974875.1 Cicer bijugum | reverse complement strand
ATATATATATACTTTCTTGCACAAGTATGGCTGGTTGTACATTTTTTATGATATATCTTATCTCCACATGTCTCAATACAAGCATATACTTAATAGTTAACATGTGTGTTTGTATACTTTTTGGGAAATGTTTTATGTTGCTTTAAAATACAAGAAAATATTCTCATCGAAGATGATTCGTAAACATCCATAACATGAGAGTATTCTGAAAAGATAAAAAAAACTACCATTGACGTCATGTCAATTCACTATCATTTAAAACTTTCACATATAATTTATTTTCTCTTTATTTTTCAAATCATTGGACAATATGAACTAATCATATCCAAATGGAAATGTTGTTCCTAGTGAAAGCGGAGAGAAATAGCAAGTGGTATCATTTTTAAAAAAAATCAAAAAAATTGATATATTAGAGGATATTCATTTCATAATACTTAGGGGAAGTTACTAAAGAATATTCTTTTCTTTACAACTTGCTTTGAAATTGAGGTAAAATCATTTATTTTAAGATTTTGGATAGTATAAAGTTTGCAACTTGAGTTTTAAATGTAATGCAATACTTGCATGTATTTTTTATCTTATTCGATCATAATGTTTTAGTTATCATTATCCATATTTTGATTGTAATATTGACTAAAATAGATTTGATCATCATACATATTATGTGCTTTAACATTAAAAGGGTAATTTGATAAGTTTGATACCTGAATTGACTTCTCAAGTGCATGATTTTTATGTGAAATTTATTCACACTATTTCTCCCTACAATTGTACTTCATATTTTAGTTTACCTTTCAAACATTTCTAGTACCATGCATGCAAAAGGAATATATCATTAAAGCTTTGTTTAAACAAACAATAATGCTAACATGCTTTTGGATTTCTTTTAGCCCAATAAGAGTTGAACAACTAAAACTTGGACACTCCAAGAATGGCCCATGACTTGAAGATAATCATTTTTACCACTTGCAAAACACTAAAAGACAAAATCAAGCACAAGCAAGTCCAATTGTGATTAAAGAAAATCATAAAGTGTTGAGAAGGTTTTGATCAACAAGATGGTGGAAAATCTCACAGAGTGTGTGAGGATTGGATGTAGTCCAAGGTTAAGGACCAAGGTAATTTCTCTTTGTGGTTCTCTCTAACTTACTCCTTTACATTTAGTATACACTAACCCCATAGTTGAATAATTTTATTTAAAGCATATTTATATTACTAAATGTATTTAAGAACTTTTTCTATAAGAGAAGGTTCTTTAAAACTTGTTTGCCTTTCAATTTCATATTTGAGAAAGAAATGGTAAGTACATGATTAATTTTAAAAAAGTTACAATTTAAACTCATATTATCCTCCCCTTGGCTTTCTCTCTCTCCCTCTTCCTCTCCACTTGACATTTTCTTTGTTAATAATAATGCTAGTATTTTATCCGTTTCATGAATCTAAAGCTTCATGTTACAATCAGACATAATTTTACTGACATGTTTAAAATTTTGCTGCAAGAGCGAAATGTTTACATTAATTACAATCTTTTGGGAAAATTGGTACTTGCACCAAGGGTCTCAAAGTTGTTTATCCTTCAGAAAATAATATTATTGTGATGAATGTGTACCAATGGTCCCTGTTGTCCTAAAATATATTTTAGTAAATGTTGAAATTGTAATGTACCTTTCATTCAAATAATATGTGCTATGTCACCCCAAGTTGGAGACAAAATTAATGTAAAATATTTTCCAAGTAAATTATGTGTAACCTTATTATGTGGTGACCACTGTTAATTTAGAAATTCTTTTGATCTATAGGTTGATCACTAATAATTCATTTTAAGTCAGAACTTACATCTATCACACCAAGAAGTACAACGAACTCAATCCACCAAGTCAATCTATAAAAGGTTTAATGTGGTCGATGGAATTTTGAGAACACTAATTCAGACTTAGACACAATCGTGTTTGGGGTTGAGTGATGAAAGTGAAACACAAACATCTACAACCAAGAAACCGTTGGTTGTTAAGAAGGAGCATAATGGTTGAATTAAAGAAAGTTATATGTGGTGTTTGATTAATATTTTGCCACATTTGAAATTATTTTGAAATACTATTATTTTCTTATAGTAGTTTTTATCTTTTATTGTTAACTAAAAATTGGTGACACTTGAACTGAATTTGATAATCAATCTAGGACTCAAAGTAGATCCTTGAAGGGTTCTAAGTGGATAGGTTTATTGATCGAAGTTTAAATTTTATAATCAAAAACATGTAAAAATCAAGGCACATGTGCAAAAGTGTACACTTAACAAATATAATGAAACAAAATATAGAAATAACCAATTACAAGATAAAGTAAAAAAATCTAGCATTTATTAATTGAATATGAGTACATACATTTTTCAAAATGTCAAACATACTTGATAGTCCTATGATGGCAGACAAATGTTATGTCTTACATGCAATTTTAGAGAATGAAAAGTGCACCCTTTATGACATAAACTTTTATTTATAGGCGAGGAATAGGTTCTGGTCCCTACAAGTATGACTCGTGTCTCAAATATATTTGCTAGTGTTTCATTCCCTTAACCAAAATCTTGTTTCTTTTCAAATACATTTCCGACCATTATTGGCTCAAATAACACTATATGTAATGTCCTGTCAAATATAAGAGTCATCTCCAAATAACAACCACATAGCAAATATGCGTACATATATACTTGTTATAGAAAAAATGTAAATAAATTATATACTTCATTTAATAATTAAAAATCACAATGCACCAAAGATATAAATCAACCAAAATGTACAACCTATTTGTTAGATTATATGTCAATGCATGATTGTGGAATATCACCTCCTCCGCAAGGGCTTCATGGGTCCTTCCAAACAACACCACTAACTCAAAATTCTCGCAAGGATATGTGGGCTCTAACCAATTATGGACGCACCACACAAATTTAGGCTCCAACCAATTATGGATGTACCATACAACTACGAACGCATGAATGTTGATACTTTTTTCAGTAACAATATAGATCACTCAACCAGAGTGTCCGAAATCATTCAACCTTGTCCTAAACCAACCTAGTATAGACACAAAGTAATTACCTTGAATAACCACAACATGTCAAGCACAACCATTATAACAATGTATCATATAACATTCATTTTCCACAATTTGAACATGTCAAACACAACCATTATTAATATTAATTTTGAAGATAATACGCAAACATAACTATTACATAACATTACATAACATTACATTACGTTTATATCACATATAATTCAAGTAGGAAAGTGGATAGAGTGATGCCCTTACCGATATGAGTGTCGTTATTAAAATTCTCACGCAGCGGTCTTTGCTCCAAATGTGCTACACTTGATGGATAAATCACTAACTCATTTAGTTCTTGAATTTCTTCCTTTTTCTCTCCTAAACCCTTCGCAGAGCGTTTTTGAATGGAAGACGTTAGTTTTATTTTATTTCTTTTTATCATGAGAAGTGGGGAATGTGGTATTAAGTGGGGAACGTGCTATTTCAACCTAAGCTATGAAATTTATTTTTAACGGTTCCCGACTCATGCTTTTATTATTATTATTATTACCAAAAATTAAAATAATACAATACACTAGTAATTATCACTAACAATTTCTAAAATAATTATCTCAACTCCTAATAAGGTAAAATATAAAAATAAAATAAAATATCTTGATGTTACATTCTACCTACCTTAAATAGTTTCGTTCTCGAAACTGACGCCAATGAAAAAAAATGCGGGTCTTACATTCTATCAACCTAAAAATAGTTTCATCATCGAAACTAACACAAAAGAGTTCCTAGATATAACACACTTGTCTTATCCGTCGAGAAAATCTTATCTATCATGCTGCAATTATTTCAAAATTCATCAAACATAACATCTTCAACATTATTCTACAAATTTACAAATTTAAAATCACATTCACTAAGTCTGATATTACTCTAATTGTACCAAGAAATATTCAAGTCCTCTACAGACCGAAACCTACACCACACAAGATTTTGTTTATAATCATAATCTCAATACATGTTAGAGAGTCAAACATTTGTGACAACTTTTCACGAATATACCCAATGACTCATGGTTCACAAACCACTATAAAGTGTTCTTACTTTTAATGTTCAATCTTTTGGATCCAATTCTCTTACTAAATTCAACTTGAATTATTCCCACAAGATTTTTTTTAATTCATCGTTGCTCTTATGGCTATAAATCTAATTCATATGATTTACTACTTAAATTCACACTCCCATATGGTTTAGTATCACTTACTCGTCAACTACAACTCACAACTCATAAACACAAATCATCTCTTTAATTCAAAAATTTCATTCTTAACACACCATTTAAGATGACCGTCTCTAATGTACTCTTCAACCTCAACATCTTTAATTCACCACAACCTCGGTCAAACAACACCATTTTTTCTATTCACCCCATAATAATCAATAATTAATATCACCTTCATTGAGATCTTGAATCAAGCCTATGATTGATCGCTTCAAATCATTCTCATTCATTTAATGTATGGTACTGTCAAATATAAAAGTTGAAACTCATGTTATCATATCCTACAAGTATTCACAAGCTTCACAAATTTGAATTCTTGGTTATTAAATACCTATCTTTACTTTATAGAATACTCTTAAGCAATTAACAAGTTCATACTTACTCAATCATGCAACTAGTAAAAACTTTACATCAACCCAAAACTACTTTATAGTATCATAACCGTTTAGTCTCATGAATGTGACTATCATAAAATTCACAGCTAATGTTTTACATGACGAGTTGAACACGACTCTATCATTTATTTTGTTGCCTCGATAATTTTCTATTGTGATACCACTTGTAACATCCTGCTTTTTTGAGACATTAACTAACGAAATTTTAAACATAAAAATACATTAAACAATGAATCAAAGTATTTATAATCACTAAAAGAAAATTTAATAAGTTAAACAAAAGAAACTCTTAGAGCCAAAACTATTGATGTTTTACTACCCAAACATAAATCCTAGTTGGTCATAAACTTTGAACTTGTGGCAAACTCATTCAACAAGTCTAACATCGGCGCAAAAGTATCTCAGAGCCTCCAACTGCATGCTATTGTACTTCCTCGCATTTCTCCTATTAGGTTGACTGTAACATTATTCGCTCAAGTAATACTATATGTGACGTCCTGTCAAATATAAGGATCATCTCCAAATAACAAACACATAGCAAATATGCATGCATATATAGTTGTTATAGCAAAAATATAAATAAATTATATACTTCTTTTAACAGTTAAAAATCACAAAATGTACAACCTATTTGTTAGATTATATGTCAATGCATGATTCTGGAATATCACCTCTCTCGCAAGGACTTCATGGGTCCTTCCAAGCAACACCATTAACTCAAAATTCCCGCAAGAATATGTGGACTCCAACCAATTACGAACGCACCACACAACTATGAATGCAAGAATGTAGATACTTTTGTTAGTAACAATATAGATCACTCAACCAGAGCGTCCGAAATCATTCAACCTTGTCCTAAACCAACCTAGTATAAACACAAAGTAATCACCTTGAATAACCACAACATGTCAAGCACAACCATTATAACAACGTACCATTTAACATTCATTTTCCACAATTTGAACATGTCAAACACAACCATTATTAATATTAATTTTGAAGATAACACACAAACAGAAGTTGGGAACGTGGTATTAAGTGGGGAACGTGCTATTTCAATCTAAGCAATGAAATTTGTTTTTAACGGTTCCCGATTCATGCTTTTATTATTATTATTGTTGTTGTTGTTATTATTATTATTACCAAAAATTAAAATAACACAATTTCTAGAATAATTATCTCAAGAGGAATGGATGTTACAAGAGGCATCAATAAAAGAAAGTACTTGGGCAAATGATGAAACACCAAGATTTATACTGGTTCACTACCAATATGGACGCTACATCCAATCATCTAATACAAAAAGATTTATCCACTAATTCAAATCGGAATTATAACACCTAATCCTACAAGTCAGTCTTCTCAACTTCCATCCTAAAACCTACAGACCATTGAGACATTACAACATCTTCACATTACAAGTAAAGTCTTCTCAACTTCCAAGTTGAAAACCTACAAATTGTTGAAGCAAAATAGCCACTAGTGGGTTGGGTTACATTGAAGTGAAATTGGGTTCTGCTTTTTCTTCTTCTAAGAGGACAAATTACAATGAACTTAAAACTAAAATAGATCACTACGCACTAAGTAATATAAAGTTGAAAGAGTACCTTTACTAAAACCGAAACCCTAAATTCTGAATACTTAGACAATTTTGAGTTCGTAAGATTTTTTGAGTTGTTGTGTTGTATATTCTTCTTTAGAATTGATCCCTTTATATGACATGAATTAAGGTTTCAATATTTCCCAAACACATTTTGAGCATATCTTCCTTGCGTGAGGTGAACTAAGATCTTCATAAAAACTAAACCTTGATAGATATGATTTGGGAATATGACCGTTGAAGCTTGATTCATTCCAAAACGAATCATCAACCAAATCTTCTAGATTGATTATGTGCGAGAATGTCTAGATAACGCTTGAAAGTAATTCTCCTTGAATCTTTTGAGGTATCTTCTTTGTGTGAGATCAACAAAAATCTTCACAAAAAATAAACCTTGATAGATATGATTTGGAAATATGACCATTGAAGATTGATTAATTCCAAAACAAATCTTCAACTCAATCTTCTAGAAAGAGAAGAAATTACCAGAGGTGCAACCAATCTTTTTGAAAGAATATATCCAAGAGATATACTTTTTTCCTTATAATTCTTTCCAATAATTTTACACATATTTCTTACATACCATATAATTTTCTTAGCTAATAAGATGAGAGAGAACAACAATCTTCCAAACGACAAGAAACTCCATGATGTGACTGTTCATGTTGTAAACAAGGATATAGATGATGATATCATGACTATTGGCATTATCATTTCAAAGCTCACATCAGAAGGACCTTCGGATGTGAACCTGGTTGATTTCACTAAAGTATCATTTTACTAGTACCTTTTTTAATCAATCTAAATCTTTTTGAATTTCATAAAAATGTGATTATCGAAATCGAAAACCATCCAATCACCTTGCTATATCTCTGAAGTCACCTCAATAGGTTACTAAAAATGAAGCACCAGACCTAGGGGATTGTAACCCTAATACTTCGAGTACCTCACCTAAAGATATATTTTATTCACATGCCACTTTTCTCTCAAATAAGTCAAAAGAATGGGAAGAATCAAATGAAGATGGTTTGGAGGTCGAAGGGGAAGTATCCTCAAAGCAATCTCTGGATGGTGCTAAGATTGAGCCATTTTTAAAATTAGATGATCTTTCTCTTCCCTCAAGGACGGTATATGGTTTGACTAGTGCAGGTTTTGATGCAGACGATTTTCAGAGCAGGCTTGAGCATGATACTCTTGCTACCGTAGATGATATAATCCCATATTTTAACACTTCAAATGACTCTAGTTGTTGTGGAACGAAATCTACTTGACTTGAAGAATGTACATTTTTCCCTGAAACAAAATCCAAAAATTTAATCTCATCATTTTTTTTTTGCTTTGTTGTAACATTATCGAATTCGCTTGTAATGGCTTAGTTTATTAAGACGCACTACTCGTTTTATACTTACCAACTTTCTACTTCATTTGATGTTAATCTCGTGGATGTTAGGTTCAATGTATTTCAGATATTATCCATTAATTGATAAAGTTCGATTACCTGAATCTATTTCTTGAATAAAATAGGCATTATTTTAACATTTGAAAATAAATTTTCAATGACAAAAGGAGATTCCAAATTCGGAGACCATTTACCATAACCTCGAGTTTTTATATCAATTGGAAAAATCGTTTTCTACACTAAATTTCCCATTTGGAAGTTTTCCTTTTTTACATTTTTTGTCATAAAAGCAACACATTATTTCCTTTTGTCAAACTATATTGTTTAGGGCCAACATTGTTTCTTTGCTTAAATAATTTAACTGGTCACACGTCATATTCTAGTAATCTTGCGTAGGTAAATCATTTTGTCTTTCAAATCTTAATGATTGCAAAAAAAAAAAAAAAAGAATCAATGGGAAACTTTGCATCTTGCGCATATACTAACCTAAAAGGAGTAGTTCTTAAAGCCCCTTTTGGTGAATTTTTATTTGTCCTAGTACCTGATTCAAAGTCTCATGTTACTTCCAAGGCTTTTAATTGATATGTGATTTATCAAACTAATCAACATTTTGTTAAACATAATAGAGAGTTGACCATTTTCTTAAACATAATAGAGTTGATGCTAATAATCTAATATTTCTAGATTCAATATATTTTACCATTTTCCTACCTACAAATACCATCCCTCTATATGTATTCAGGGTTTGAGGAATTCCAAAATGGCAAACAATGTGATATTCAATAAAATCAATAATGTCTTTTTGTTCGACTTCCTTTAATGGAATTGATTCTACCCACTTACAAAAATAATCGATAGCTGCTAGTATATACCCATGTCCTTTCGAGGAAGCTGAATGTACATGGCCAACCAAGTCTAAGACCCATTCTTGAAATGACCATGGTTTAATGGTTGAATGTAACTCTATTAATGGTATGTATTGGACACAAACCATGCATTTGACGTTTTTCACAACCTTTGGCAAACTCAAAACAATCTTTGGCCATGGTTTTCCATAACAAATTTTTTCTTTTCAAAATCCATTTCATTTTTCCCCTACTTGATGCGCTCCACAAATTCCTTCATGTACTTCAGAAAAGGTTATGTAAGCTTCAATTTCACCTAAACACCTTGCGAAAGTACCATAAGATAGTTGCTTATACAATTCATTTCCAAGTATGGTGTAGCAAAAAGCTTTGAACTTTGAACATTCATTCGATGATGGCTCTTCAAACTTCTATGATGTTGTGAAATTGTTTTCTTAGGATCTTATAACCAGATGCGATTTTAGCCAATTCATTTTCCTGAAAGTTCTCGATTCGAGGGATATATTCTAATACTACTTCGTCAAATTTTATTGATAATTGAACAACAATTTCATAATACATTATCAAATTGGGACTTTCACTTTTATAAATTTGATTTAATTGATTAACCATAAGTTCTGAATTCCCTTGAACAAGTACATTCTTAGATTTGAATTCTATTAGCATTTCAAGACCTGCCAATAGAACTTCTAATTATGCCTCATTATTAGAACATTTGATAGTGGACATGAACTTAGAAGGATATCCCTTGGGAGATAAGAGTAAAATCCCAATTCTACTACCTTTATTGGCTCAATTGGTAGTGGAAACAAATGGATGGTGGTACTTATCCCCCACGTACCAGATTCGTTTTCCACATAAAGCAAAAACACATTATTTTCTATGGTGGCAAGGGGGAGCGAGAAAGTCGTGATTAACAATGCCGATAATGGTAAGGGTCGGGCTGTTACAAAAAAGACGCCTTAGATAAATTATTAGTGCAATAAATTGTTTTCACAAAATACCTTTGTTAACATCAAAACAAGAAAGTGGAAATGTTCAAAGGACCGACTTGGTTCAACAATCTCCCTTTTTTGAAGATGACAAAACTATACTTTTGATAACAATATGTTTAAATAAAAATAAAGTAAAACAACAAAAAACATGAAAATACACCAGCGTTCAAACAATCAAATAGCAGATGCATTATCACATAATATGAGAATGCTACTCTCAATTATTTTGTAGTCCTCCAATTGATATTTCATCTATAGTACTTGAGAGTTGCATCCTGGTGTTGAAATGTAATCACATTTGTTGTTGTCATTGCAATTGTGCTTTGTATTTTGTTTGACCAAGAGATCAAATTTTCACCTAGAAAAGTGCAGTTTCCACTAGTGATTTTTCTTTTAAGTTTGTCTCCAACATAATCAGCATCACTATATCATACTAACCTCTACATAATTGACAACTTATAGAACCAACCATCGTTAGAAGTACCTTTCAAGTATCTAAGGATCCTCTTAACAGCAGTTAAGTGGAACTCCCTTGGATCATCTTGAAACCTGGCGCACACACACACACAATAAAATATCATTCCTCTATATAGTTTTTGGTCAACTTTCTCTCTCGCTTCATCTTTAACAAGTGAACAAGTGGGATGCATTGGTGTAGCCATAGGTTTTCAATCATTCATCTTAAACTTCTTGAGAAGTTCTTTTGTATACTTGGTTTGATGAATATCCCATTCTGACCTTGTTGAATTTAGATTCACAAGAAGAACTTCAGCTCTCCGACCACACTCATTTGAAATTTTTGTTGCATTTTCTTCCCAAAATCTTGACAAAAGGTGTTATTAATATAATCAAATATAATATCATCAACATAAATATGTATAATGAGAATGTCATTTTCTATTGATTTCCTAAACAAAGTGGTGTCAACCTGACCTCTATCAAAATTGTTTTCAAGTAAGAAGTTACTCAACCTATTATACCAAGCTCGAGGTGCTTGTTTTAGACCATATTGTGATTTCCTAAGCTTAAAGATGTGATTAGGAAACTTTAGATCTTCAAATCCTATGAGTTGTTTTACATATACTTCTTCATTAAGGTAACCATTTAAGAAAGCATCTTTTACATCCATTTGAAATAAGGTGATATTATTATAAGCAACAAAGGAGAGTAAGATATGTATTTCCTCTAACCTAGCCACTAGACCAAATGTCTCAATTTAATCAATACCTTTTGGCTAATTGTAACCTTATGCAATTAGTATGGCCTTGTTCCTGACAACTTCTCCTTGGTCATTTGATTTGTTCTTGAATACCCATTTGGTCACCTTTCTAATGAGGTTTTCTAGTGGGATGAGAAATCCTTGTGTGTAAGGAACTTAACCCATGTCCATCTAGAGTAATTATCAACAATGACCAGTCCATACTTTTTACCATTCAACGAGGCAATTTTAACTGGACAGAAAAGGTCAAAATGCATAAACACTAAAGGTTTGCTTGGGGAAACAATATTCTTTGATGCAAAAGAACTCTAAGTTTGTTTCCCTATTTGACACGCCTCACAAAGAACTTCTTATTTGAACTTGAGATTTAGCAAACCTCTAACAAGTTAGAATTTATTTAATTTTAAGATTAACCTCTAATTGACTCTTGTGCCAAATTAGTTACCCGTTCTTCACAGACACAAAGCATCTGACCTTTTGTTATGCTAAGTTAAAAAGGTTGGTTTTATAAAGGTTCCCTTGCCTCTAGCTAGTAAATAAAATAAAACCATCGTTTTGACTTATAACTCTATAGGACTTTTGATTGAAGACAATGTTATAGCCACTATTACATAATTAACTTATGCTAAGTAGGTTATGTTTTAGTCTTTTTACTAATAGTACATTACTTATGGAAGTTAAGAGATTTTAACCAATCGTGATGTGCCCAATGATTTGGCCTTTTTTGTTTTCCTCCAAAAGTTGCTAAGCCTCGATTGATCAAATTTAGTCTTGGAACATAGACCTTTCTCTTGTCATATACAAGGAGCATCCACTATTCAGGTACAATGACTCGTGTTTCAACTTGGTTGCTGAGAACATATGCAACATAGACAATTTTATTTTTGGGTACCCACATTTGATTAGGTCCTAATTTGTTAGCCTCGAAAGGTTTCTTGTCTTTCCATGTGGTTAGCATAGGACATGATGTTTTAGAGTGGCCTTTCTTAGAGCAGACAGTACAATAATTATCGAAGAGAGTAAACTTAGGTTCAATTTTTGTTTCTTGAAATCTTATTCATCTTTTGTCATTTCTACTAACACCATAAATCATATAGGCAAATTACTTCTTTATATACTATTAGCAACAAAAATCTTGAACTACTAATTCATATTTATCAGAATTACCTAGTATATTTTTAATTGATGTTGAACTATGATTACTTTTTAGAGTTAGGTTTTCAGTGATAAGTTCAACAATAATACTTTCTAAAGTGTCAATTTTATCATTCAGATTTTCCTTTATTTCCCTAAGAGCTTTTAGCTTCATATGATATTATTATTCTTGTTTAAGAAGTCATTCATAATTCTAATTAATTTAGAACAAGTTAAATCAAAGAGTACCATAATTTCTTCATCTACAGATTCACTTCCAGAGTTAGAAATAGAGTCAACATCAGCCTCTAGAGCCTTATTGGCTTGTTCTTCATCATCAGAGGATTCATCAAAGTCATCCCATGTGGCCATTATAAATTTCTTCTTAGAATTTGAATATTCCTCTAAAACTTTCCATTCTTCAGATTTGGACTTTCTAACTTGACATGTCCACGTTCATTGCATCCATAGCACATGATGTTTTTCTTATCTTATTTTTCATACTTTCTTCTGCTAGACTTCTTGTAACCTTTTTGATCGATTGATTTCTTTTGTTGTGCCACATCCTATGAATTCTTCTGGATCTGAAGGAAAACTCCTTTCCTCTGAATCTTCATTATGATCATGTAAATCATTATCCTCTGATTCTTCTTCTACTTGTAGGTCTTTCTTCTGCTTGGATGTTAAAGCCAAAGTTTTGTTGCTTTTCTTGGGTTCATCTTCTTCAAGCTCAATTTCATGTGATCTGAAAGAGTTGATTAATTCCTCCAATTTAAGAGTATTAAGATATTTTTCTTCCTAAATGGCAGTGATCTTAGGTCCCCACTTGTTGAGCACACTTCTTAGGATCTTCTTGACATGATCAGCAATTATATAGCTCTTTTCAAGTACTCTTAACCCTTATACCAAGGTTTGAAAACAGAGTCTTAATGTTTTCGTCTTCCTCCATCTTAAACAACTCACACTTTCTAACTAGAAGATTTTCCTTTGCCATTTGAGCATGCTTACTTCCTTCATAATTCATAATCAGATTATCATAAATACTTTTTGTTGTCTCCTTGTAGGTGTGCTTGTTAAATTCCTTGAATGTGATTGCATTTATCATGAATGTTGCATACTTATGATGTGTCTTGTACATCTTCTTCATATCATTATTCATCTTTTTTCTTGAAATTTTAGTATCATCTTCTTTGGTTGGAGCAGTATAACCATCTTCCACCAAGTCCTAAAGTTTAGGATCTTGTGAAATAAAGAAACTCTCCATCCTTTCTTTCTAGTACTCAAAACGTTTTCCATCAAATAGAGTGGCATGTTGATGTTTCCTCTAACAACTTCTTCACTAAATCCAGATACATCAAATCCTAGGATCTTCCTCAAACATTAAAAACTACTCATCCTTGAGACCGAGCTCTGATGCCAATTGAAGGTGCAAAAATACGAGAAAGGGGGTTGAATTGTGTTTGTCTAATTTTAAATTTTTTTTCTTCATTCTAATTTTAATTATGGTTTCGTGACTTAAATGTTTGGACTAATCAAATATAGCAATAAACAGACAAAGCGAAAGTAAAAATCACACACCAAATTTTTTCCTGGTTCAACACCAACTTGGTAGTTACGTTTAGTCCCCTCACACAGAAGTATTTATTCAAAACTAGAATTACAACAACATTTGACCCTTAAAGTTAGTCTTCTTAAAACAACCTGAACCTTACGATTTTTGTGGCAAACCACGCCTCGACCCTACAAGTCAAGTATTTTCTACACAACTTGCTTCCTATAAATTGTTAGAGGCACACTTAAGCCACTACTGGGCTGATTTATAAGAGATTCGAACTATTTTGGTTTTACTTCTACTAAGCAGATTTGATACAATGATTTTTCACACTACAACACTTAGAGTATTTTACTTTGAACGTGTTTTTTTTAATAAATTTGATTTTTAGGATTTATGACTTTTTCGTTTGTGTTTTGTATATAGTTATGTCTTTCTTCTTCAGCCTTGATCCATTATTTATAGATGAAATTAGGGTTTGTGAATTTATTGTTTAAATCGTATCTCAAATTCACCTTAGTCAACAGAAATTTCTTCCAAACATAATTTTGAAAGACAGCTTTTGATAATGTGATCGTTAGGCAATCTTTTGTTTCCAAATTGGATTTTTTCAAACGTTGTTGTCATATCAATTCTATATTTTGTTCGAACACTCTTCATGCAAATCTTCCTTTATACACTTGATTGATTTGAGCAAGAATGAATTTGGGCTTGTCTTGAACCTTTAAAAGTTAGAATACGGCTATATCCAATTTAGTATTCTTCTCAATCTATTAAAGCTTTTGATTTTTCATAAGAGTTGGTACTTTTCTCTATCAGGGTCATTGACTTAAATTCTTCATGGTCATTAACTTGATTATTGGAGTCGGATGTTGTGATGCTTGAATAACCATAGTCAAATGCATATGCAATGTTATGTGACTTAGAATTAGTGGCATGGAAAACTTCACCTTTGTTGTATTATCAAATTTTGTGCAACTTCAAAGTGTGTTACGTATCAAAGGTAGAACTCTAGAATTAGTTGCATTCTTCAGAGTCAGCGGAATATATGCTTCATATGAAGACGTGAACAGTGGCTTCAGACTTCATAGACATCCTCAAAAATATTGTTCATTAGAGGTATCTAAAGTGATTCTTCATTAGAGGCACAAGAACTCCAAAAACACGTTGAATCTTCATAGGCACCTTTAGAGGCACACTAAATCTTTAAAGGCATACTAGACCATTAGAGGCAGCCGTACAGACTCATCATAGGCATGCAAACAAGAACCCCACTTTAGTCTTCAAGGGTAGACCTCAGAAGCCCACTATCAAAGGTATATGCGGTAACTTTTTCATCGCATGGCTTTTTTCGGATTCTGATGATTGATTTGATTTTGTTTTTTCTTACCTTTTTACTTCCTCTGGTCGTATCGTCTAGAGGTACCCTCCAACTTTCCTGTTCTAATTTATGCATATTTAATGAATCGTTAGTGCAGTAAAATGTTCTCACATAGTACCTTTGTTTACAACAAAACCACAAAGTGAATATGTTCAAGGGCCCGACTTGGTTCCAACACCCCCACTACATGTAACCATTCTCATCCCAACAACAGATTATAGTTTTCCTTCGATGGAACTACCACAAACAAAGTGAGCTTCATCAGAGAGCCTACTTTCAAGTTTAAAGCAATCACACCATCAAATTTAAAGGTCTTACCATTGAAATGTGTGATCAACGTATCATGAGGGACGAGATCATTTTTATTCTTTTTAAGTTTTTCCATAACCTTCTTGGGCATAATTTTCAATGTGGCCCCTCCATCTATTAGGACTTATGGATCTTGATCCCGTTGTCCACTTCTACATGAATAAAAATGGGTTTTAAATGACTTTTCATCTTCTTTGTGGGACAATAAAAAAAAATGTTGAGTTCCAAAGAGGTTTCAGTAATGGCTTTGGAACATAAGCTATCATACTTGGTCATTGTTGCCACATATACTTCTAAAACTGATCGTCCAAGGATTCCTAACCAAGCACATGGTCACCATATTCCACTAGGAATACATATATCATGCTAACTCTATATATGTCTAATATATCATCATCAAACCTTGTCTCAAAATGATTAGTGGTTAGATCTTCATCATCTTCATAATCTACCTGTTTAGCATCCACAAACTTAGTGTAAGACCCTTAATTTTAAATTCTAATTTATGTATTTTGTGGAATTTTGTGTTGAATTTATGAGGCTTTTTAGCCAATTTTATGGCATTTTGTGAGTTAAATGGCAAAAATATCTTTTTAGAGGCCCGATTAAAATTATTCTTCGATGAATAATTTTATTTAATTACGGTCAATCTTTGGTCGAAGAAATTCTTTTTTGAGATGCAGCATTTTTCAAAAAAATTCATCTGCCGATAGTGTAGCAGCAAGAGTAGATATTTTTCTGAAAAAGTAATTTGTTATGTGATATGAAGTGACAGACGTAATGATTGTTTTTTATAAAAATATCTAGATATTTATTTAGATATTTATTATTATTATTATTACAATTTATTAACATTATTTTAATATATAAATCATGTTGATCTGTGAGATATTGCACCTCGGTAATTAGTACTGGTTTGTGAGAGGTTGTACAATTATGATTTACTCCCCTCGAGGAGGGTTTTGGTTTGGAGTTCTGGAATTATACATTTTGGCATATACGCATTGCATTAGGGTGCTTGGCACGCGAGTCATGTTTGTTATACTTTGATGATTGTATATACATATTCGGTTGTTGTTGTGATTTATCGTATTTGCTTTGAGGTGTGAAGTTGGGTGGATTAAGTTTGGATGTATTTATGTGTTCATAATTGATTTAATGAATATTCGATGTGTGATTGAGGTGTGAATTTGTGGAGATTAATTTGGTGTTAATTATGTGTTCATAATTGATAATATTAATGTTTGAAGTGTTGATTGATTCAAGAGCCATTTTAGAATTGAAAATCTGCCTTTTCTCAGTTGTATCCGGCTACGACAATGCAGTTTGTCAAAACTTCATTTTTCAACATTGTTTATCCATTTTTGGACATATGAAAACCCTTTCAAGGAGTATGCTAAAACGAAAGGTTCTTTTGAGCATTTGAAAATACAGGAATTTTGCTATGTGATATTTGTTAATTTTGGTTGGTGACCTTTACAATTATTATGGAAATCTGAGCTTTTCCCTCATATGAGAAACAGGATCATCCTACTGGTTAGGACCCTGGAGATGGGAAAGTAGTTAGTCATACCTGACATAAGCTGTGTTATGAGGATCTTGCGGGGCACGTGGAGATCACCCGGGTTGTGTAGTTTTTGTAGCGTGATCAGATTAGGTGGTTGTATAAGGACTAGATGTCTTTCTTTTGTGATGTGTTTATTGTAATTTGGAAGACTGTACCTATACCAATATTGTCAGCTTGACATTTTATTTTTGATGGGTTCCATGTACCACTTTTTGATGTGTAAATACTTTGGATTCGTATTTCAAAAACTATTTCGCTGCTTGTAAATTATGTTGACTTAATTGTCGTTGTATTATGACTTAAATATTTATCCAAATGTATTTTCTTTCTTTATTTCTCTATTTTTTTAATTTCTTTTGAAATAAAAATACACTCTCGCTGTTAAAAATCGAGGTGTTACACTTAGCGACATTTACTATTGTCATTCAATTGATGTTTTAATAGGTCATTGTTATCTCCTTTTTTTATAATGACATTCAAATGGCTACTTCAATTTTCTTGACTCTGGAACATCTCTTTCCAAGCTCTCTAATCCCTTCGAACTTTAGTTTGAATCATTCCTTCTTTAGCGCAATTTTGATTCCTATACAATGGAGGCTTCAAACTAACACCTCTAATTATCTTATTCAAATTGATCTCCTTTAAAGGTTGATTCGAGTTGCTCCCTTCAAAGAATTTTCCAATCATTTGTGGACTCCCAAAAGGTAACATAGAGCTATTGTTAACAAGATTTTTTACTCCTTTGAACCATTAGCCTAGGGGGACGTTATGAGGAGAAACGAATGTTATTTTCAAGTGCAGAAGCACCTCAGGTTCCTTCATTTGAGACGAACATCACTGCCTTTTGTCATGAGGTGGTATGTAAGATTTTTTTCTATAAAAACGTCTTGCCTTACTTCCAAATCAAATACAATGTGTTTGTGCACTCTCCTTATTAACTACCTCTTTAGCTCTCCGTTTCTCAAAGGCATGCTTCCTTTTAGAGCATTCAAATGCTTTTGTTGCAGCTTTATTGAACATAGAGTTGCACCGAGGGAATATCATAACCTCTTGATTAGCATTGCACTTATTTTTTAAGAATTCTACCAAAGATTCCCCAATTCAAGGGTAGATATTATTTGAAGTTTCTTTTTTGAAATTCTCAATGATAATATCAAGATCATCTTCTTCTTCTATCAATGTCATTTCAATCATAAAAATAATTGAACCAATTTCAATGTAGTTTGCAGCAACTATGAACGGATCTTCATCCACTTTCATTGTGGGCTTCAATTTGTCCTTGAATACCAAACAACCTTCTCCAATTGATTTCTAAATAGTATCTCTGAAATACACACAAGAGTTAGTACGATGGCCAAAAGTGTTGTGAACTTTACAATAGCTTATCCCTCGAATTTGTTTAGGAGGGGGAATCTTTGTTGGAACCAAGTTGATTTTCTACTTATATTTTTGATGTTAACAAAAGTAATTATGAGAACAATAAATTTGGATTAATGGCACCATTAAGTATGCCACAATTGGGTAATAAAATCAGAGGAATGTACTAGAGGAAGTGACCAGAGGAAGTGGCCAGAAAATGAGATCAGAGAAACACAAAGTATATGCGTCTCCCCTAAAAGTAATGTTCCTCTGAAGGTTACGAAAATTGCCTATGATGTATGGGTCTAAAGTCTAGGTCTGATAATTAAGTCTGAAGTTGTCTCTGAAATTGAATCTGAAGACTACCTCTAAAGACTATCTAGAGACTAAATTTGATGCATGCCTCAAAGGCCTTGCATGTCTCTGATGTGCACAAACCCAACATGCATCCGAAGAGTTCATATCAAGGTATAATTAACTCTAAAGAGATTGTTCAAATCATAAATTCAAAGCTCACAATTTGTTGATCAAAATGGTGCAACACACTCCAAATGTTGCCTCTAATATATAACCTCTAATGTTGCACTGACTCTGAAGTTTCAACAAGGTGATTTTCCAAATGCCACTAATTCTAAGTCATGCAATTATGTCTTTGACTATCCTAAGTGAACAACTGAAAGATCCAAGAACAATCCTAATACATTCCAGCTCAAATCAAGCAAGAGTGTGAAATAATATTTGTGTTTTCAAAAACAATCTAAAATAAGATTTGATTCAGATTTATAATCGAAGAAAATCTTTGACCAAGTTGAAAAGAAGATATGGTCAAAAGATTTTAAGAAGGTATTATCAAGATTTATCACAAGAAGATATGAATATTTAACAAGAATATTTGATCAAGATTTGTTTACTAGAATATTTTATCAAGACTTATCACAAGAAGATATGATCAAGAATTGCTTACAAGAAGAAACACTCGCGAGAAGATACATTTCTTATTTGCAAAGATATGCATCAGATTTTGCAAGGACAAAAGAGAAACCCTAAGCTATTCTATAAATTGATACTCAAGAATGAAGAAGAAAATAAGATAACTCACAAGCACAAAATTTCCTAAGTCATTAGAGTTCATAAGGTTAAGGTCTAGAGAAACAATTGCTTAAAAGAAATATTCTCTAAGTGTTTTCTAGTGTGAGAGTCATTGTTACAACCAACTTGATAAAAGTAAACCAATTTGTTTCAAACTCTTGTAACCCAACCCGATAGTCGCTTTCCTGTTCCTCAAGCAATTTGTAGGTTTTTTCAAGTTTTGTTGGGAATACTTGACTTGTACTCCTAATCTTCTATGACCAAATATGGCATTTTGTCTTTATGAGGACCACATTGCTATTTCTTAAGTTTCTCTTTTTCGAGATTCAACTTTTCTATCGATCTAACCCTATCACTCATTTGGGGCACATCCCTCAGAACAACATAGTTCAAAATTGTCGCTGCCATTTGATCTAACTCATATTCAGGAATCATCATCATACATCTGGCTTTCATTTGACAAAACCGACTAATGTAATCATTGACATATTCATTTGTCATTTGTCATGTAAATGCATCTTTGGTTAGAGAACTAGAAAAATACTCGTCTATAAATATTCATCATTTAGAAGATATTCACATTCAATTGGCTATATGGCCACGTGTTCAACTATGGATTCCCCAGCCCAACCAGAAAACATAGGCACTTTGATTCCTCGAGGGAGTTTTGACTATAACACTACATTCAGAAATGCAGACACAAAATAAGTTATATTCATATAACCTACATTAAAACCATGTCTATTCAACACTCTTTCAACCATGCTCTCAACATGATCCCCCAACATTTTGTCTTATTTAGTGCATTGCATTGTTTGCATTCTAATTCTTGTACATTTTGTCTTATTTAGTGCATTGCATTGTTTGCATTCTAATTCTTGTTAATTGTATTTACAATCCTGAGGTCTATATGGTTCATTCAAACAAGTTGAACATTTGGAACATCCTGAGGAATTTCTTAGTTAACTACCCCATTATCAACATCATTTTGGGCCCCAAATGCATCAGCAATTCGACCCATTTGCCTTGCCAGGATTTGTTAAGTTGCATTGGTATTTTCAATGACAACATTGACATCAATAACACTTTGATGAGTTATCATATTCATCATTTTATGATTACTATGATCAATTTATTGTCTAAATGACTACAAAGTAGTGTTAGTAATTGGAGATGGAATATAATTGGCACATAATCCACGGAGGAAACCAACATTTATAGTCCCTACATGGTCCATTCAAACTTCATATTTCCCAGTTGCATAAGAACCTAAGAAATTTGTGACCGATGATGGAGGAACAAAACCTGGTGAAGTATATATGGGGGCATACCAGGATTTGTTTTTCGAATAGGCGTGACTAGATTTGTGATGTATAAATTTTATTATTCATATGGTTGGCAGGTATTTCTCCATTCACAGTGTGATCGTCGTTTTAAGGCATGTTTACCTCTTGATCACCATCATTCGAATTAGTGTTATTACTATTATTTTGGTTTAGGGAGTTGGCATTCCTTCTTCTATTAGGATTATTCATTTCTTAATTACATAAAACTAAAGAACTTTGACACAAACTATCTCTAACTAAGTTTCATTGGGCGAACCAATTTGATCACATAAAATTTTGACACTTCAGCAAATGAATAGGGGTGGTCCCCATGCAAGTATGACATGTGACTCAATTATATTTGTCAGCCTGCACTACCTTAACCAACCTAAAACGTCCATTACAAGTTTTCTAGCTGTCTATTGGAGAAGTCGTCTTATTCTCGAACTCGTACATCTTGTTTCTTTTTGAATATTTCGAGACTTTTCTTTTCTAATCCGCATTCAGTACCTTGTCTATAGGCTAGAAATATCTTATGGATGAACGAACTCCATTCAAACTATCCATCATACGCGAATCTTACAATTTGAAAATTTATGTGTTGCAAATTCCTGCTACTGGGAATGTTAGATTTGAAGTTTAATTTATATTATTATATATTAATCAGCTTTTGGTTTAGTTTTTTCCAAATAAAAAGCTTTTCTTTAAGTTAATATATTATTGGTGCTCCTTCATCATGAGAGTAGATAACTTCAATATCATGTTATCGTGTTATATTACAAATTGAACACAGCAACTTTTTTATAAATTGTGTTTTATTTCGTTGCATGTTAAAAGATAAGCTGCAATTATTGTAGATCAAGTGAGATATTTTGATTGCTTAAGAAATGTACTTGAGAAGATTTTGATTGCTTAAGAAAAGTACTTGAGAAATACACCATTACAAACCATTATAAATTTCTATATTGATATATTTCTTTAAATAAATTATCTCGTGCATCGCACAAATATACATATTAGTTCGATGATAAAGCATTAGACAATATTTTATCCAAATAATTCCTAACAAGGCCACACTTTACTTAGCCACGCCTATAAAAGTGTGGCTAGAAATAGAAATAGGTAATATTTTTTGAAGTGTTGTCTATAATTTACTTATAGAGTACAATTTTTTGACTTTTAATAAAAAAATCATTGCATATTTTGTTATTGTCATCAATTAAGCCATAATTTTAAAAGTGGTGTTGTTTGACCGCAGTGAAAAACCGTTGGCTAATAAAATTTAATAACTACACGTTTTAAGTGTGGTCTAAAGCTATAAAAATTGCGGCCTCAAGTTAACTCAAATAATAAAAAGAAAAAAAAATAATTAATTATTATGTTTTATTTGTTTTCTTAATTGAAGAAACAAAAATCACGAGTACCTTTTGTTATTCCTATGTTAGAGAAATGAGGTATTTCTAATAGAAACTCTCAATTTGTTTGATGCTTAATGTCAAGTACAAATATGTATTTATAGGTACAAATAGAAAACTCTAGACACATTTCTATGAGTTTCCAAATTAATACTGTATTCTAGGAGCTTCCTAATTAATAGTAACTTCTAAGAGCTTCCTAATTAATAGTGACTTCTAGAAGCTTCCCGCAATTTTTTTTTTTTTTGTAATTAAAACACTTCTAGATTTTTACATGGAATTCTACATGGTTCTAGAATTATCTAATTTCAAATTAGTAATAACATTGCTCCCCCTTAATTTGAAATTTTCTTCTTCATTCCAAGTCTTGCTCTTAGTCTTTGAAAGTCTTCAAATTTTAACGACTTTGTAAAAATGTCTGCAACTTGATCTTGAGTTTTCACATATTTAAGCTCAACTTCTTTCTTGGCAATGTATTCCCTAATGAAATGGTACCTTGTGTCTATGTGCTTGCTATGATCATGAAACACTGGATTCTTTGCAAGTGCTTGTGCCGACTTGTTGTCTATATAAATATCAGTAGCTTCCTTTTGTGGTATATGAAGTTCGTCCAATAATCTCCTTAGCCAAATAGCATGACAAGTGCAGGATGTTGCTGCTACATACTCTGACTCACATGTTGAAAGTGTGACAATAGGTTGCTTCTTTGAGCTCCATGAAAAAGCACAGTCTCCCATGAAAAATATAAAGCCACTAGTACTCTTTCTATCAACAATATCTCCCGCAAAGTCGCTATCACAAAATCCAAAAAATTTAAAATCATTAGAAGAAGAGTAAAATAGTCCATAATCAAGTGTACCTTTAAGGTAGCGAAGTATCCTCTTAGTGACTTTCATATGTGTAGTAGTAGGAGCTTCCATGAAACGGCTCACTACTCCAACCGCATATAGAATGTCAGGTCTTGTACATGTTAAGTATCTTAGGCTTCCAACGAGGCTTTTAAAAAAAAGAAGGGTCCTCCTTTTGTCCATCTTCAAACTTTGACAACTTCAATCCGTTCTCCATTGGTGTGTTCACCGAATTGCAATAAAACATTTTAAATTTTTTCAAAACTTCATTTGCATAGTTTTCTTGAGAAATAAATATACCTTCTTCCAATTGCTTTACTTCTAGGCCTAAGTAGTATGACATGAGCCCGATATCAGTCATCTCGAACTCAAGCGCCATGGCCTTTTTGAACTCTTCAAACAAACTTGGATTGTTCCCAATGAATATAAGATCATCCACATAAAGACAAACAATCAAAATATCTCCATTATCATAAATTTTAACATAAAGAGCATATTCATTGAGACAACGAGCAAACCCATTGTCTTGGAAGTATTTGTCGATGCGACTATTCCATGCTCTTGGTGCTTGCTTTAATCCATGCAGTGCTCTTCTTAATATCAAAACTTTATCTTCATGTCCTTTAATCACGTACCCCATTGGCTGCTCAACATAGACCTCTTCTTCAAGATAGCCATTTAGAAATGCCGATTTTACATCAAGTTGATAAAGTTTCCACTTATTTTGAGCTGCTACAGAGATTAACAAATGAATAGTGTCCATGCGAGCAACTGGTGCAAAAACTTCTTCATAGTCAACTCCATGCTTTTTGTTTGTTGCCTTTTGCAACAATTCTTGCTTTGTATTTTTCAATATCTCCATTAGCATTCATTTTAGCCTTGTACACCCATTTGACTCCAATTGCTTCATGGCCTTTTGGAAGAGTTGCTAATTCCCAAGTGTTGTTCTTCGCAATTGATTTGATCTTCTCGTCCATGGCTTGTCTCCACATTTTATCTTTCATTGCTTTTCCATAATTTAATGGCTCACTATCCGCCAAGAGACAATACAACTCTTCAAGGTCAATAGTGATTTCAGTTGACCTTTCATAAATATCTTCTATATCTTTCATCTTATTTGGTCTCTCGCTTGAACTTTCATCTAGAGAAGTAGGTGAAGACGGAGGTGAAAAAGGTGGAGTTGCATCTTGAACTGGTGTTGTGGCCTCTTGATCTTCTTCAAAATATGGAAGGAAATTATAGTTTGTTTCTTCTTGATCCTCCCAATTCCATGTAGCATCTTCATCAAATTCAACATCACGACTCACCATTACCTTATTGTTGCATCGGTTGTACAACTTGTAACCTTTAGAATGTAGATCATAGCCAACAAAGACATATTTGATGCTTCGATCATCAAGTTTGGATCTTTCTTGTTGTGGCACATGTGCATATGCTATGCTCCCAAAGACGCGCAAATGATTAACACTAGGCGTTCTTCCATTCCATGCTTCTAGCAGGGTTTGGTCTTTGACATTTGAAGTTGGAGAGCGATTTGCCAAATTGATGACTCTTCATGGTATGCATAATTTTTATTGATTTTAGTCTTATTTATCTTTAATCATTAGTTAATTTATTGAGTTATTTAATATATTTTGTTGATTTTAGTTATTTGATTTAATGAAATGTTTTTGTTCTTATTTGCTTAATTAAGTAGAGATTTTTCGTAGTTTTGTGTTGTTACTTTGTTTTAGTGCAGTGCTGAATTTTGGTGAGAAATCAACATGACCTATATGGAGTATTTCAGCCATATCTGGAGTTCTAGATGTCCAATTGGAGTCAATCCAAGTGCTAATGAAAGCTAAGATCCATATCTACAACTTTCATGAAGACACCGGGACCAAATTCAGACTCGAAAGATGAAAAACATGCAAAATACGTCAGACAACAGATGATGTGCGCCTGGAGCGCGCCCTGCGCGCCTGGAGCGCATTTCCCGCTGTTTAGTACTGCCAACGTGCGCCTGGGGCGCGTGACGCGCATCAGCAATCATAAAAACTCAATTTTTTTACTGTTTTTTGGATCTTTTTGACTCTTGGGAACTTGGGAGACTTGTGCCCTAGCATAGAAACTCAAAGACGGCCGTTTCTAACGCCATTGAAGCAGTTTTATCAAGAATCATCCATGAATCATTCTTGTAATTCTTCTTTAATCCTTATCTTTTGTATCTCTGTCATGAGTAACTAAATCCTATTTGTTAGGGATGAGTGTAACCAGATGAAACCCTTATTTTTCTGATTTGATTTCTAGTTATATGAATGAGTTTATTGAATTGTTTTTCTCATCTCTGTGCTTAATGCTTTTTATTGCTTGATCAACATTAAAATGTTCTACGATTTGTATTTTGAAACGGAAGTGGACTTTATGAATGCTTGAGATGAGAAATTCATGAATTTGTAGTCTAGGGATAGATGCAGGTCATGAAACCAATTAAATTAGTTGCAAATCAATAATTTACAAGAGAATTTCTATACGCTAATGCTTAATTCTAATCTTAAATCTACTAAGGAATTAGGGGTTACTTTGGAATTAAAGGTTTTGTCACTAAGACATTAGGGCAAGAATAATAAAGAGAATTCGGTAATAATTCAATAAGGGAATTTAGTAACTAGGATCAAATTAGACACCAAGATTGGATTCGAAGTGAAACTCATCTCTGACATTTTTCTCATTATAAAAGATCAATTTTATTATTGTCGTTAATTTCAAACATT
This sequence comes from Cicer bijugum, assembly GCA_037974875.1. NCBI lineage: Eukaryota > Viridiplantae > Streptophyta > Magnoliopsida > Fabales > Fabaceae > Cicer > Cicer bijugum. The sequence goes on along the minus strand of JBBPBT010000072.1, from coordinate 4,937,258 downwards.
ATTTCAATCAACTTGGGAACCTTTTTGTTCAATTTTAGTAATTAAATATAATTCAATAGTAAAACGCAATCCTTGAGTTCGACACTCGGTACTACCGTTTTATTATTACTTGCAACGATTCAGTACACTTGCTGAAACGCTACCACAAATAGACCGCACAAGAAAATGCTTCAGCCCAAAACTCCTTTGGCATCCTTTTGGATTTTAGCATGCATCTTGCCATGCTCAAAATAGTTCTGTTCTTTCTCTCGGTCACTCCATTTTGTTGCGGAGATCTTGGAATTGTCAATGGACGACGAATTCCATGAGTTGCACATAATTCATTAAACTCCTTCGAAGTGAATTCACCTCCTCGATCAGATCTCAAAGCTTTGATTTCATGACCGCTCTCCTTCTCTACAAGAGCTTTGAAGTTCTTGAAAGCAACAAAAGCTTCTGATTTTTGTTTTAAGAAATAAATCCAAGTTTTTCTACTAAAATCATCAATAAAGAGATTGAAATATTTACTCTTACCAAATGAAGATGGATTGATTGGTCCACACAAGTCAGTATGCACAAGTTGTTGTGGCTTAGTTGCTCTTGATGTGGCATCTTTAGGGAAACTTTTTCTAGCTTGCTTGCCAAGAAGACAACCTTCACACAATTGATTTGGATGATTGATTGAGGGCATCCCTTTCACCATACCTTTTTTTCCCATAATTTGAAGTGCACTAAAGTTCAAGTGGCCATACCTCGTATGCCAACGCCATGCTTCATCTTGGACACTCATCTTCAAACATTTTGCTTCAATAGTTCTTAGGTTCAAGATAAACATTCTATTTTTTGACATAAGAACTTTAGCAATTAAATTGTTATTTTGATCTCTAAGCCAAAGATATTTATTTTTCATGAGAATTTCATATCCTTTTCCAAGAAGTTGACCCAAACTCAAAATATTACTCTTTAATTTAGGAACATAGTATACATCACTAATCAACTTATGGCTCCCATCTTTAGAAGAGATTAGAATTGTACCTTTTCCTTCAGTTTTCACTTTTGATGAATCTCCAAAGGAAACATTTCCATTCATCTTTTCAGTAAGCTCCACAAATTTCTCTTTGCATCCACACATATGGTTACTTGCACCATTGTCCAAGTACCATGAACTATTAGCATCTCTCTCTTCTTCCTTGAGTGTTACGTGAAGTAACATTGCCGGTAACGTTGGAGGGTCGGGGTATTACAGAAATTCTCCCCTCTCAATCATGCTCTCAATACCTAATCTCCTTTAATTTCACTCTATTTTTCCTCTTTCTTCCACAATTTCTTTCATACCTCCAAAATCTATATGATAATATTATTTTATAATAAATTTATAAATTATAAAATTATTTTACAATTTGATAATAATTTATAATTTATATTATTATCAAATTATTTTATAAGTTATTTTATAATAAATTTATAAATTATTTTATAATATTATTTGTCATTTACCAATGGTAATTATTTATATTATTAATCATTAAATTCAATAAAAAAAACTCCGACCAATCAATCCTAAATATCGACATAAATGCTCTTTATCTAATACTATTATTTTATAATAAATTTATAAATTATAAAATTATTTAACAATTATTTATAATATATTTATAATTTATAAGTTATTTTACAATTCGATAATAATTTATAAATTAT
>JBBPBT010000072.1:4917087-4934970 GCA_037974875.1 Cicer bijugum | reverse complement strand
GAAAAATTATTAAAAAAATTACTTCCAATTATTAAAAACTATTATCTATTATATAGGTTTTTTATACAAACTCTTGAAGAAATATATTCAATAATTTTTTTTACAACAACTTCTCATGCTCACAATTAAAATATCATACTAATAAAATAAATAAATTTAGACTACGCTACAATATAATTCAATATTAATATTTTCTTTAAATAAAAATATTAAATAGTCAATTATATTTTTAAATTTTTACATCTTATTTTTTGGTTTATATTTTACATTTTATTTCATCAAATAAATGCAAGTACCATTATATGTTGAAAAATAAATTAACAATCACAGTACAATGAGTCAAACAATTATCCTATATAATAAATTATCATACGAATTTTATAAAATATTTTAAAAATTAAATTAGATGACTGTGATAAATAAAATTTTCTCTTATTTTAATTTTTCTAATCATATTCAATTATTACAAATCAATAAAGTAATATTATAAGATAACTATATTTATAATACATAAAATATTACTTACAAAACTTATAATATTAATTAATATCCGCGCAGCGCGTGTGCTATAATCTAGTTGATAAATTAAATGGGGCAACAATATGCTATGGAGAGCTAATTATAAACAATTAATAATAAGATTATAGTAGATTGCACATGTAACAGATCTACACAACCAAGTGCATGAAGCACACATGCATAAAGGAAAGTTCACTTTCCATTTTTGATTCATAGAAAAATTGATGCTAATTCAAATTCTCAAGTAAAAAGCACAAACTCAGATTCTAAAGTTAAAAAGCAAAACAAAATCTGGACCTAATAATGGAATCAAAACAAAATTTAGACTTACAAAATGAAAATCCACCACATAACTGAGTAACTAACTATGACCAATAGAAAAGTCAGACTAGATCACACTAATTGTTCTCATAATCAAACAAGTTGAATCCCATGTCGACGCTTTATTTCTTGTGTTAATTTATGATAGTAACAACTTTTATTTTTTAAGTTATAGATGATTATGACTTTGATAAAAAAAAATATAACTTCAGCAAGCTATAACAAAAATTTCAGCAATTGTTTAAGCTATTTTTTTTGTAAGTTATTGACAATTGCTTTAGCAAGCTGGAGCATAATTCTTTTTTAAGTCATTGACAATTGTTTTCCCCTTATTTTACTTGCAACGTACTTAAAGTTCAGCAAACTATAGTATAAATAAGAGTTAGCATTTTTGTCTTTTATAACACATCTTTCAATTTACAAATTGCTTTAGTTGTAGATACGGTGTTTTCCGAGATTAGAGTCTATGTCAAGTTGAAGAAAGCCAAAGAGTTTTGATATTGCTGCTATTGTTATTGCTACTTCCATAGAGGTATTTTCAATTAATCTTTCATGTCTAATGAAAATGCTCTGCTTAATTCTGTTAATTTTCTGCACCATATAATTGTCTAGTTTCATTAAAATATACATTGTTTTGATCTAACCTTTCAAAACCATGTTGTTTTGATCTTTTTGTAAAAGCATGTTGTTTTTTTGCTTACTAGGGTTAAGTATTTTGCTTGTTTACATGAGCAGTATCACATATCATTATAACACCCTTCATGATGTTTCTGTTAATTAGGTTAATTTTTTGTTAATGCTCTGCTTAATTCTTTTAATTTTCAGCACCATTTAATTGTCTAGTTTCATTAAAAATACATTGTTTTCCTTTTAGATTGATATAATTAAACTTCAATCTATATGGTATTATTTTTTATTTATTTACAATGATGGACAAAAAGTGGGACTACACTTCATAGACTTAATTTAGAAATGTTAAAAAATAGGCCTGAAAGCATACCAGAACCTCATTTCAAGAAATTGTTGAAATATTGGAATAATAGTACCATCCAAGTAAGTGCGTACATACTTTATATTACTTTTAGTCACTCTTTGTTGTATAGAATTTTTTGTATATATCCTATTTTAATTTTTTACACTTACATTGTAGAACATTAGCAAGAAAAATATTGTCAATACGGTTAAACAAAAGTTTATGCATCGAATGGGAACGACAAAAGAGGTACAATATTTATTCTTATTCATTCTTATTTATGTGTTTTTGTTATATATAAATAACAAGTTGTCCTAATAAGTTTTAATTACACTATTTTCAATTCTTTGTTAAATTAGCGTGCAAAGAAGGGAAATGGGGAGGAAGTCACCCAAGCTAAATTCTTTGTCATAACTCGTCAACGAAGAAAAGGAAAAACTGATGAAGAAACAAATAATGTCATTGTATGTTTTTCTTTTCATTATATACTTTTAATGTCTAAATTTTCAACACGTAATATTGATTTTTTTTTCCTATTAGGTTAAACTTCAAGATTCAATTCAAAACTCTAGTGAGCGTCCTAACTAAGCCTTTTCAATCATTGTTTGGTAAAGAAAAGCCAGGTAGAGTTCGTTGTTATGGAAGAACAGCTACACCAACAATGTTAAAAAAATAAAGAGATTGCTAACATTATGAAGGTGAAATTAGTGGCATGAAGGAAAGGATGGAAAAATATGAGTCATTTACAAAGAAAAGAATGGAAGCATATGAGGAATTTTTAAAATGTGTGTTGAAGCAGCAAAACCCAAGTTTAAGTGAAAATGTTGTTGATAACATGATGGGACATGCTTTAGGCATCGCAAATAGTGGACACTCCATTCTTCTACATCAACCCATGTTTCCGAAAAGATATAAGTATATTAGTTTGACTGGCTTAACTATGAGATTAGATAATTTGATTGATTGTTATGATTAGGTATGTTGTAGACTGATAACTTAGTACTTGTGATATATTGCTAGTCTTTGCATGATATAGGGAGTTTAACTTATCAAAATAAAGTAAGTTTAGTTATCAAATATTTTGAATCTTATTTCTTTTGTGTTAAAACATTAGTTATGTTATTGCGATAAAAAATTGTGATTCATTTTTTTAATATCCATAACTATAGTTGTATATTTTATCTTTATTTATATTAATATAATTAATATAATAACTTTTTAGGTTGGACTTGAAGACTTGGGGATATGAGGCCTATCAGACATAGCTCATACCCCTGGGGTATTCTCTGCAGACGTGTACAAAAGCAATGCCTCAAGAATTTTAACTTTCCCCCCACGTCACATCAAAAAGTGGTACATTGACCTATCAAAATAAAAGTCAAACTGAAAATATTAGTATAGGTACAATCTTCCAACATACAATAAATACATTCACAAAAGAAAGACCTCTAGTCCCTATACAATCGTCTAATCTGATCATACTACAAAAACTATACAACCTGGGTGATCTCCACGCGCCCCGCAAGATCTTCCTGACACAGCTCCAGTCAGGTGTGTCCAACTACCTCCCCATCTACAGGATACTAACCGGTGGGAAGATCCTGGTTCTCATTTGAGAGCAAAGCCCAGATTTCCACAATAATTATAAAGGGTCACCAAGCAAAATTAACAAATATCACATAGCATTTAAATTTCAAATGCATAAAATAACCTTTCAACTTAGCATACTCTTTGAAAGGGTTTTCATATATCAAACATGCATAATCAAAGTTGAAAAATAAAGGTTTTAACAAAACTACCCTATCATATTTGAATACAGCATCCTTGTATTCAAATACATTGTTATTTTGTAAGTTAGTAGCAAAATAAGGACAACTGTATTCGACTACAACCTCCATGTATTCGAATACAACTGTAGTAAAATGCAGAATTCGATTTCGAAATGGTTTCACAATCAATCAACACTTACGAACAAATCTAAAACAGTCACATTTACCATTTACAACAACTGAGTATACATAGGCAATCATCACATTATATCAAACATCACTCATGTGTCAAGCACTCTAATGCAATGTGTATATGCCAAAGTACATGAATATCCAAAATTCCAAATAAAACCCTCCTCGAAGGGGCGTAAATCATAATTGTACCACCTATCATAGACTTGTACTAATTAACAAGGTGCCACCTATCACAGGTCAGCACGATTTACTAAATAGCGTAAATCGTAAACGTATTGCCTATCAGAGAGCAGTACTGTTTACCAAGGTGCCACCTATCATGGATCAACACGATTTACTAAAAAACGTAAATCGTAAATGTACTGCCTATCAAAGACCAGTACTGTTTACCGAGTAGCCACCTATCACGGGTCAGCACGATTTACTAAAAAGCGTAAATCATAAACGTACCGCCTATCACAAACGAGTATTGTTTACCGAGGGATCACATATCACGGGACAACACGATTTACTAAAAATGTGTAGTTTATCACAAACCTACACGACGCGAAAATCCCCTCAAGGATAAGATGAACCAACAGATCACATGGCATCATCTCGTAGCCCATCACGGTCACCACTATCACCATGGCCCCATCGCGGTTACCATGTATTATGAAATGCATGAGCATACTCTGACTCTTTTCACCACAATCATTAAGTAAATGAAGCTATTAAAAGATTGCCCATTTTTAATACTCGTTTAACACTAATGATTTTTCAAACACAACACAGAACATACTCAAACATATTTATTCACACCAATTTAAATTTCCACAACCACACATAAATCACATCTCAAAAATTCATAATATTAATAATGAACACATAAATTACACCAAAATTGAATCACCACAACCCACACCTCAAATTTAAATTCCACTAAATTACACATAATCACTTTAAATTCATTTTCCACAAATCTGCACCTCAAATACATCAAATTTCTATTCCACAAAATCGCAAATAATCTCCTAAATGCAAACTAAAAGTTTGGAAGGAGCTCTTACCTTAACAGTAGCTTTAACAAACGATTACGGCACCACGATTAATTCCGGTAAAATTTTAGTTCGTGTCTTCGCTTCCATAGTTGGCTCACTAGCACCGTAGCATGGAGATGAACAACTTTTCCTTCTGTCACTTCTTGAATGGAAACTTAGATCTAATAGATTAGTGGAGGTTTATTTTTGAGTTTTGTTTATTTCTTTAAACCCACCAACATACACTTTTTGTTTTGAAATAGAAAGGAAAAAAAGAAAGGAGAAGGCAAGGAGCAGGAAACGTTTCCTAGATATTTATAAATATTTAGATATTTATAAATATCTAGATATTTTTTATAAAAATCATCATTACGCCTGTCACCTCACATCACATCACAAACCACTTTTTTAGAAAAATATCTACTTTCGCCGCAATTCAATGGGTAGATGAATTTTTCTGAAAAATGTTGCATCTTAGAAATTTTTTTCTTCGACAAAAGATCCATCGTAATTAAATAAAAATATTCATCGACGAATAATTTTAATCGGGTCTCTAAAAAGATACTTTTGGCATTTAACTCACAAAACGCCATAAAATTGGCTAAAAAGCCTGAGAAATTCAGCACAAAATTCCTCAAAATACAAAAATTAGAATTTAAAATTAAGGGTCTTACATTACTATCCTCCAAAAAGAAGTTTCGTCCTCGAAACTTAAAGTACGAGTAACAATCCACACTATTTTTGTACTCAAATTCAACATACAAGTCACAACTTGTTTCACTCGGCCTACTCGAAGAAAGTGTTGTCTACCCTTTTTCATAGAGTGCTTAATAACTCTACACACTACCATAGTCGATAAGACTCGTTTGTTCCATTCAACATGTTTTTTTTGTCTACAATCAACAAGAGATTAAGGATGATCAGTCCCTCAATTTGTCAATAAATAGCCAAGAACCATGGGGGTGGCTTGGACTATCTTATCTGAACTGTAATAGCGCTCCCTGCGACTTGAATTTAAGGTTGTCCTAATGCACAAGCGATCAAACAAACTTCTCAAGGTCTACTGAGTTTCCCGTATTTTCCTATAACTTTGCTTTTATCAACGAATTACAATCGCCTAAAACTATGTCACATAGCCTCATATACATCCACTTGGTACAAATCATCCATTTGGTACCAAACTGAAACAAAAAGTATGACATCAATACACTGAGCACAAAACAATCATTACCGCTGAGAACTCCTAAATATCTCCATGGTCCACAAATCCTCGGTTTTTCTTTTGTCACACAACTACGTCAAATTGTAGTGTTCTTATCGATATGTTGTTTTAATTATAACTCTAATAATTCCGTTCTCACATCTGCTTTGTGATCCAAGCTTCCTCAAATTTTTTTCGATAACATGTCAAAACTATACTACTCATGATACACAAACTTCCTTTCAGTTTAGTACTTCATTTCAAGAGTCACGTTTCCAATAAAATCCAACTTGAATTTAATTCACAGATCAAGGTCTACATTCATCTCATGCTTAACACCTCAAATTCACGCTTCACTAGAAAATTTCTTACATACTTTACAATTCTACACAAACTCGAAAATAATGTTACTACATCTACCGTCAGAATTCATTTTGATACTTCTCAATTTCGCCGCATCATTTATTTGCAGCTTGATGACTATATTTTCATTACGACATGTCAAACACATTGTATTCACTCCATCACTTTTCCATTTATACAAACCTTAAATTCTTGCCTCGAACCTTGATACATCTTCATTATAGTGATTTCAATTAGGGATGGCAATAAAATCCGCACCCGCAGGTACCCACCCAAACCCGCTTGATTTGGGCGGGGAAAACCCGCTTTAATTGGGTGCGGGTGCGGGTGCGGATTTTCCCCGACAATAAAATTCGGGGGCGGGGGCGGGTTTGGGGGAGATGATATACACCCCGCACCCGCACCCGAACCCGCCCCGCAAGTATTATTATTATAATTTTAAAATTTTATATACATATACATATTTAATATATTTAATATTTTTTAAAATATTAAAAATAATAATTTTATCTCTATATAAAATATTTTTTAATTTTATTATTGTTTAATAATTATTATTTTATTATAATAATTATGTTTTTTAAATTTATAATTTTATATATATGAGTGGGAGCGGGAGTGGGCGGGGAAACCCGAGACCCGTTGTGGACGGGGATGGGTGCCTAAATTCTACACCCGCTATGTAACGAGGGCGGGTGCGGGTGCGGGTTTTCCCCGATTAGTCGGGTGCGGGTGTGGAGGAGGCGAAATCCGCCCCCGCCCCGTTGCCATGCCTGATTTCAATAAATCCAGGCTTACTAGTTCCCACCAAACTTTTTCCATTTCATACTCAATTCTTCCCTTTATAATAATAATGTCTGAATTATGGGTGAGATAATTCCTTTCATGAATCTTTAATTGTCATAAGCTACATCTCTATGAGCTGCTCCAACAAGTTTTCTTGTCACATTTTCCAAAATTTGGTTCACTCATTGGATTCTTATTCCTTATTAACCTTCACCGATATACAAACTGAAAGAATACTAACAATCGAACACTCTAAAGAATTCTTTCTCAAAAGTTCCCCATAAGCATTTCGTAAGAAATAATTATCTATAACTTCATCCTCATAAATTTGCAGTAAAATATCTAAAAGACCCACATACCTTTCATTGTTCATCTAGTCACTGACTCTAACTGTATTAGTAATCTCACTAATTAAATAAAATTCTAAAATATGATCCTCGAAATCTCCAAATTATCATCACACCGTCTAATTCCATCCATTTCATCTCAAGATACAATACGAGGTCGTATTCATCATTGACTCTAACTGTATTAGTAATCTCACTAATTAAAACTCTTCTATTCATAACACAACATTTTTAGTAAATCTTCAAACACTCTCATCCATAACATTGTGGATTTTAAACCATCGACTTAAAGATCAACCGTCTTAGGGTCCCAAATCAAATATTGATCAATTCCTCTATCCTATCAAAATATACACATTCTCCAAATGTTTACCATCCTTTAATAAGCTTACTTTGCTACAATCTCTAAGTATTCTCGTACTCTATACTTCCAATTCCAATTAATAGTGACATATGGTTCAATACATCAAGGCTTAACCCATCAGACATCACCCAAAATTCACACTTACGCATCTACAGTTTCATCTAAAATCATTATCCATACTTACCATCTCCTAAACCACACTGATATTTGTCACTTATCAAAGAAATATATATTCTCTCTCTTATAATCATCATGAGATTCGTACTTAACAATCTAAGTTGTGAATCTAGTTTAACTTAAATGCTCGACCTTACCCCTCAAAGTATTGACTATTCCTCAAAGCATCATTTTCCTACTCAAGGTAGTATTCACCTCTAATGTGTGGTGCCCCTTGACTTTAATACAAGCCTCTTCCTGGACACCAAATGTTATTCCAAAAGGAAGCCCCGTCTTCTCAACCATTTCATGTTGTTCACATCTCTTTGATAGTTATCAAACTTCATCAAGTCTCGTCCTGAAATCTACCAGGAAAACATCTAATACTTTTCTTAACAAAAGTCCTCCATTTAGATCTTTACTTGAAACCTCTTATTAGTCTAATGTTGATCCATCCATATTCATCATCTTCGAGTTAACACCAAGACATAGCTTATGTGTCCTTGGAACAACTTCATAATTTTCATGTCGTCGTGATTTGCTTCAACTCTGCTTGACAATTCATCATCTTGAAGATCTTTTCCACTTCGTAAATCCACTGATCAGCTTTTTTTTAGTTCTTATCACCCTTGAACTTTGGAGGATGGTAATGACGAGAATCTTCTAATCCCCTTGATGCAGTAGCACATATCTCTATTTCCCTCTTCTCCAGCTCTCGTAGAGTCTATCCAGTTTTTTATGCAACAACAGGAATGTAACTCCCCGTTTTTCAAAGCGAGGGTGTATTTTTTTTTTCAAAAGAAGTTAAAATAAAACAGAGAGATAAATAAGGTAACACCTTTGGATAAAATAATTAAGTCATTATAATTTACAAGCAGCGGAAGAAGTTCTCAAAATATGAATTCAAAATATTTACATAACAAATGTGGTACAGTCTTCCAGTTTAAAAATAAAAGCAACCCAAAACAAAGACATATGTTCCCTCTGTGTCAACCTAGTCTGATCATTTTACAAAACAACTAAACACCCTGAGTGATCTCCACGCGCCCCGTGAGATCCTCCTAACGTAGCTCCAATCAAGCACTCCCATCCACATTCCCATCCGGAGTGTATGAATCGGTAGGATCATCCTGGTTCTCATCTGAGGGCAAAGCCCAGATTTCCACAATAGTTGTAAAGGGTCCCCAACCGAAATTAACAGTTAACACATAACATTTAAGCTTTTCAATGCACAAATAACCTTTTCAATTTATCATACATCTTAGAAGCATTTTCCACATGCTAAAAGTTCATGTAATGCTTGCCAAATATAAATGAAAATAAAAGAAAGTTCTCAATCCATCAAGTAATACATAACTCACCAAAACATTGATAAATCAATTGAGCAATCAATTATCTAACTCAAAATAAGATTTTCCACTAAGCCAATCGATCGGGGAAATCAATTTCCTGGAAGATTTTAGTGAAAACTGAACTCTGGGCTTAAATCCATCGATTGGGTAAATCGATTGACTCAATCGATTGGGTAAATCGATTTCCTGACAGACAGAGCCCCTGTATTGAATCCAATCGATTGGGCAAATCAATTTCATGAAAGACAGAGCCCCTATAATGAATCCAATTGATTTGGCAATTCGATTTCTTAAATGGTTTTGAAAAACATATTACAAAATCGATTGGGTAATTCGATTTCGTGAAAGACAGGGCCCCTGTAACTCATCAAATCGATTGGGTAAATCGATTTCCCTGTGTATTCTTTCAAAAATTCATAAACTAACTCAATCACATTCATACATAATCCCAAATCTTAACACTTAGCACTGATAACGCAATCGCTACAACATCATGAGTTTCGAAATAGTATTGCAATCAAACATGTTATCACCAAATTCCAAAACATAACACTTAACACTTATAATACAATTACTACAACATCATGAGTTTCGAAATGGTATTGCAATCAACATGTTATCACTAAATTCCAAAACATAACACTTAACACTTATAACACAATTACTACAACATCATGAGTTTCGAAATGGTATTGCAATCAACATGTTATCACTAAATTCCAAAACATAACACTTAACACTTATAACACAATACCCACACGGACAAAATGAACCAACAATTCACAATTTAACAGGGTGTAGTCTCTCACGGACAAACACCTATGCAGTCTCTCACGGACAAACACAATTCACCAGGAAACGTAAGTCGTAAACATACTGCCTATCACGGGCCCGTACCGTTTACCAAGGTGCCACCTATCCCGGGTCTGCACAACTTACCAAAAATCATAAACCATAAACGTACTGCCTATCACGGGCCCGTACCGTTTACCAAGAAACGTAAGTCGTAAACGTACTGCCTATCACGGGCCCGTACCGTTTACCAAGGTGCCACCTATCCCGGGTCAGCACAACTTACCAAAAATCATAAACCATAAACGTACTGTCTATCACGGGCCCGTACCGTTTACCAAGAAATATAAGTCGTAAACGTACTGCCTATCACGGGCCCGTACTGTTTACCAAGGTGCCACCTATCCCGGGTCTGCACAACTTACCAAAAATCGTAAACCATAAACGTACTGCCTATCACGGGCCCGTACCGTTTACCAAGGTGCCACCTATCACGGGTCTGCACGGTTTACTAAAACAAACATTAAGTAAACGAGACATTAAGAGATTCCCCATTCTTAATACTCATTAAACTTAAGCGATTTTCAAAACAAATATTAAGTAACCAAGACATTAAGAGATTCCCTATTCTTAACGCCCAGTTAACTTAAACGATTTTTCAAAACAAATATTAAGTAAACGAGACATTAAGAGATTCCCCATTCTTAATTCTCATTTAACTTAAAAGATTTTCCAAAACAAACATTAAGTAACCAAGACATTAAGAGATTCCCCATTCTTAATGGCCAGTTAACTTAAACGATTTTTCAAAACAAATATTAAGTAAACGAGACATTAAGAGATTCCCCATTCTTAATTCTCATTTAACTTAAAAGATTTTCCAAAACAAACATTAAGTAACCAAGACATTAAGAGATTCCCCATTCTTAACGCTCAGTTAACTTAAACGATTTTTCAAAACAAATATTAAGTAAACGAGACATTTAGAGATTCCCCATTCTTAATTCTCATTTAACTTAAAAGATTTTCCAAAACAAACATTAAGTAACCAAGACATTAAGAGATTCCCCATTCTTAACGCCTAGTTAACTTAAACGATTTTTCAAAATAAATATTAAGTAAACGAGACATTAAGAGATTCCCCATTCTTAATTCTCATTTAACTTAAAAGATTTTCCAAAACAAACATTAAGTAACCAAGACATTAAGAGATTCCCCATTCTTAATGCCCAGTTAACTTAAACGATTTTTCAAAACACACATTAAGTAAACAAGACATTAAGAGATTCCCCATTCTTAATACTCGTTTAACTTAATGGTTTTCAAATTCCACACAATACAAACTCAAAACATACTTTCACATTCAATCCATAATTCACATCAAAACACATCAATCAACAAACATCAAGTATGAACATGCCAAGTACGATGAACACAAATCAACATAATAAATTTCATTTATTCAAAATCATACATACGTGAGGTAAATTCATTTTTCCCAAAACAATACTCCAATCCTAACAAAATTCGTTCCAACACAACCACAGATAAGGCCCTAAATGCAAACTAAAAGTTTGGAAGGAGCCCTTACCTTCACTTTAGCTTTTACGTTCGATTACGGTACCGTGAGCAAATCCGGTAAAATCTCTGCTCGCAACGCCGCTTCCAAAGTTGGTCCACTAGCACCGTAGCACGGAGGTGAGCAACCTTCCCTTCTATCACTTCTTGAAAGGAGGCTTAGATCTAGATGAAACGGGGAGATTTGAGTTTGAATCCTTAATACCGTTTTTCTCCGTTTTCGAATCAAAGAGGAAGAGTGAAGTTGAGAAATCCTTGTCCTATAACCCACTATCAATTTCGAACTCTAAGGAAAGAAAAGGAAGCAAAAACGAGCAACAATGGAGGAAGGGAGAAATTTGTTCACGCGAGGCAGTGAGGAAGATGGAATTTTGTTTTTCCTTCTTTTGTTTTTCCTTTCTCTCTTTTTCTTTCCTTTCTACTTCTCTTCTCCTTATTTCTTTCTTTTCCTTTTCTATATATATATATATATATATATATATATTAATAATAATTAACAAATATCTCCAACTTTATAGATATTTATTAAATTACTCTTTTACCCAAAACGCATAAAACTATTCGTAAAAGATTCACCGCAGTTAATTAACTTATTTATCGACGAGTAATTTTAATCGGGCATCAAAATATCTTTTTGATCATATAAACTCCAAAATATTAATAACTTGGCTAAAAAGCCTCTGAGTTCAATACCAAAATCCCTCAAAATACATAAGGTATAATTTAAAATTACAGGTCTTACAAGGAACATCCATGTTATTCATAGCTTTACCCATTTGATCATCTCTATTACCATTCACTCTTGCAGTGTCGTTCCGTCTTGGAGGTATTGTTTCCTCAAAACCAACATCAAGAAGAGTCTTAACACCACTTCAAATCATTCCAAAACTAACTTCTGACTACATCAACACGTAACAACTACCCTTGATCTGACAACTCAAACAAATTATCCTCGACGTATGATCAGATAACGACTCCAACCTACAGGTTAACCTACAATCTATAACCAAAACTTCACATCCCCAAAGAAATCCAAACCAAGGCTCTTATACCACAATTGTAACAGCCGGTTTTTATTAACACAATAAATAATTTATGAAATAAAATAAATAAATATTTAAGCCGTAACATAACGACAAAGTTAACAAATATTTACAAGCAGCGGAATAGTTTTTGAAATAAAAATCCAAAGTATTCAAACATCAAAATACACTGGGGCTATGAGGCCTATCAGACATAGCTCATACCCATGGGGTATTCTCGGTATACCTTTAAAAAAGCACTGCCCTTAGAATTTTAACTTCCCCCCCCTACGTCACATCAAAAAGTGGTACATGGACCCATCAAAATAAAAGCCAAGCTGACAATATTAGTAAACATACCGCCTATCACAAACCAGTACTATTTACTGAGGTGCCACCTATCACGGGTCAGCACGATTTACTAAAAAGCGTAAATCGTAAACGTACCGTCTATCACATACCAGTACTGTTTACCGAGGTGCCACCTATCATGGGTTAGCACAATCTACTAAAAAGCTTAAATCATAAATGTACCGCCTATCACATACCAGTATTGTTTGCCGAGGGGCCACCTATCACGGGTCAACACGATTTACTAAAAATGTGTAGTCTATCACAAACCTACACGACGCGAAAATCCCCGTAAGGATAAGATGAACCAACAGATCACATGACATTATCTCGTAGCCCATCACGGTCACCACTATCACCATGGCCCCATCGCAGTTACCATCTACTATGAAATGCATGAGCATACTCTGACTCTTTTCACCACTACCATTAAGTAAATGCAGCTATTAAAAAATTCCGTATTTTTAATACTCGTTTAACACTAATGATTTTTCAAACACAACACAGAGCATACTCAAACATATTTATTCACACCAATTTAAATTTCCACAACCACACATAAATAACATCCCCAAATTTCTTTCACACCTAAAATGAATTAAATTTATTTTCCACCAAGTCACACATAAATTTTTTTCTCAAAAACTCATATTATTAATTATGAACACATCAATTTCACCAAACATGAATCACCAAAATTTTCAAGCATTAATCGCCCATAGTCAATCTCCAAAATTTTAAACCATAAATCACCACAACAACATTAATATATCAGAGTTCTCCCCACCGCTAAGTCGGTGCCAACAGTCTCGATTTCTTTTCGAGACTCAATGAGCTAACTACATAAACATCAATATTTGTAACAATTTGTTCACAATAAAACTAATCCAAACAAAACAAAATTCCCAAAATTAAATCTTTCTCACACACCAAACTTTTAAAACCAAATAATTTATATTATTTAGTTAAAACAAAATAAAACAAATATTGTCTAAATATCACATACACACACTCGACTATTAAAACACCAAAATTTTTGAGTTAATAAAATATTCTAAACTTTTTTTCTTTTTAAAACTCAGTTCAAGATTAATTCAAAGAGTAACATTTAAACTCTAACCATTTTTAATTTCAATCTATCTTTTTGCTCAAACTCTTTAACTTAGTTAAAATTTGAAACTTTTTCACAACTTTAACAACTCTAATTTTTTTTTGTAAAATTACAACTTCCGTTCAAATTCATTTATTTGAAAATAACTCATTACGTAAGTCAAACACTTCAAATTTAGTCACCACACATAAATCACATCTCAAAAATTCATAATATTAATAACGAACACATAAATTACACCAAAATTGAATCACCACAACCCACACCTCAAATTTAAATTCCACTAAATTACACATAATTACATTTAATTCATTTTCCACAAATCTACACCTCAAATACATCAAATTTTTACTCCACAAAGTCACAAATAATGTCCTAAATGCAAACTAAAAGTTTTGAAGTAGCCATTACCTTAACGATAGCTTTAACAAGCGATTACGACACCGCGATTAATTCCGGTAAAATTTAAATTTGTGACATCGCTTCCAGAGTTGGCTCAGTAGCATCGTAGCGTGGAGATGAGCAACTTTTCCTTCTGTCACTTCTTGAATGGAAGCTTAGATCTAATAGATTAATTGAGGTTTATTTTTTAGTTTTGTTTATTTCTTTAAACCCACTAACATACACTTTTTTTTATAACAGAAAGGAGAAGAAGAAAGGAAAAGGCAAGGAGCACGAAACGTTTTCTATTTCTCTTGGTTCCATATATATATATATATATATATATATATATATATATATATATATCTAAATAAATATCTATATATTTTTTATAAAAATTATCATTATGCATGTCACCTCACATCACATCACATTACAAACCACTTTTTAAGAAAAATATTTACTCTTACCGCAATTCAATTGGCAGATGGATTTTTCTGAAAAATGTTGCATCTTAGAAAAAAAATTTCTTCGACAAAAGATTCACCGTAATTAAATAAAATTATTCATCGACTAATAATTTTAATCGGGTCTCTAAAAATATATTTTTGTTATTTAACTCACAAAATACTATAAAATTGACGAAAAAACCTCAGAAATTCAACACAAAATTCTTCAAAATACATAAATTAGAATTTAAAATTAAGGGTCTTACACAGTGAGAGTAATAAGATTAAAGAGGGAGAAAAGACATTAAAGGGTAGATCAATTCTATAAACTTTAAATCAAATACATTCCATAAACATTAAATCAATTCCACTTAAATCCTGTTACCTAAGGTGAATGTAATAGGATTAAAGAGAGAGAAGAGACATGAGAGGGTTTTTTATGGTGAGGGTAACGCATAGAAAAAAGAGAAAAGATAAAATCATATTTTTGTTTTTATTAACTGAATATTAAATAAATTAATTATTTTTTATTTATTATACACAAGAGTATGTATTGTCTCGTATTTGTCACAAAATCTAAATCAAAAGTAACATTTATGCTATATAAAACATTACCTATGTCCCTTTTTTAAGTATTCATTGTTTTTTTACTCTTATTAAAAAAAAGATTATAATGTAGTTAATATATATATTTTATGTATTAATTTTCTTAAAATAATTCTTGTATTTAAATATAATAAATTTGACTTTTTATATTATAAAAAATAAATTAATAGTACTAACAAATTATATGTATGAAAAAAATTAATAAATACACTTAATAAATTAACATGTTGCTAATAATTAGAGACAAAAATTTTTCCCTTAAGAATACTTATAATTAACAACAAAGTAGTAGAAATCAATGGCTTTGAGCTTAAGTTTCTAACCCATACACCACATGCCATGGTAGCAACTAGCAAGTAGTGTCTGTCACAGTTTATTAACCATACAATGGGAGTTATCAAAACTAATTAATAGCGATGTTGTGGCAGATCCTGACTTCATGCAGATCTATCCGTTAATTATCCCACTATTACTAATACCAATACGAGTAATAAGCAAATGCAAATACTATAATGTTAAACGATACGACTTTACCATTTTCCTAGGTGAATTCTTGGATCATTCACCTATTCATAAAACGACTGGAAATATACGAATAATTTATTGGGATCTCCATCATATTATCCTTTCAATTTACCAATGATCGATCCTCTAGATTTCGTCACCAAAAGCTCATTACTCCCTCCCAACTTAAATACATCTGGTCTCAATTACAAGAAGAAAAAAAATATATATTAATGTTGATGAACTTATTTATTGTTATAATTATTTGAACATTTTTATAAATATACTTCTCATAAAAAATTGTAAAATATTAAATATATCTATTAACATTTAAAAAATAAAGATAAAAGAAAATTTAAATAATAAATATATTTTTAAAAGTCATAACTTTTTTTATAAATGACTCGAAAAATATATTTTCTCTAATCACTACTATTAAGAAAAACTACTTTTACGGATATCAAGACATGTGATTAAGTGTAGTTAACTTTTTAGATTTTTACATATAAAACAAATTAAATTTATTAGATTATCATTTTTAAATATCAAATACTCAATATTAATATTAAATATTTGGAATTAAGTAAATATTATATTATAAATAATAATATTGAATAATTAGAAAATAATTAATATTTACTTATAATAATGATTAAAATTTAAGATACTTTTTCTTTCTTATAATAGTGATAAAAAGAAATAAATTATAAATTCATCTTTTTGCGTTACTAAACATAACTTTAGGAATAGCTTTCTTTTCTAAATAGTACTTATGATCAAAGATAAAAATAGTATTTTATACCTTAGTGCAAGATGATTAGACTCTTTCTTAATATAAGTAAAGTCAAGAGGGAGTATTAATTATTGTGTGGGGATTTGGGGCCTACTCCCTTGCATTGTGTGTGGAGGCTAGTTCCTTCATGTCTCCAAACTCTACTTTATTTGACAAAAACAATCCTTCAACTCAAAGATGATAAGTTAGCATATTGTTGATTTTGAGGTTCTTTTCGTTGAAAAAGATGCTAATTTCAATGTCATCGATTAAATTAATTGATTTTCAGTAAATGTTGGTTTAAAATTACTCGTCCGTCCCTCTTGCACTAGTGATCCACAAGAAACACTGCCACAAAAGATGAAGCATTACTACTCACCAATTTTTTTTGTACTTTTCACAAATTGACCGCACGTTGTACAACGAAAATGACTGATATACAAAAATAAAGAATGTGACAAATAATTGTTAACAAGGTGTCGGGTTGAAAAAAATCATGTAAAACAAGGTGCTTGTAACCGTTCCACGTGCTCACATAATAATATAGCGATCAGACACATTGTTTAATTTAGTGGAAAAGATTAAAGTCGTATAACCTATTAAACTCTGAGTTAAAGTTTTGTTGAAAGACGTAGTTAAATTTTGTGTTCAATATATTTTGAATAAGATTACGTTAATAAAAAAAATCTAAGAACCAAAAAATAAAAATAGTAATTATTGAGATATTATTCAAACAACTTGTGATTTTCGGGGGCTATAGTTGAATAATTAATTTTCAAAATTTAGATTGAAAATTGATAAAATCTAAAATATAGAGCAAGTTGAAAATTTTAGATAAAAAATTGATTAACAATTGAAAATTATTTATTTTATAGTAAGCTTAACAATTAAGCTTTTTCGGTTTAAAATTAGTGAACAACCTTAACAATAATTATGGAGTTTATTTTTAATA
>JBBPBT010000072.1:4849588-4916607 GCA_037974875.1 Cicer bijugum | reverse complement strand
AATTATTCACATGTCATTAATTAAATTACAAAATAAAAAAATTTTAAAGTTTGAAAGTTAAGTTTTTAAATAATTTTATTAGCGATTTTCATGTGGTAAATATTATATATTATAGTAGCAAATATGATGTTATTTAAAATATATCACATCTCTAATTTTTAATTAAAAAATTACCGTATGAGACTAAAACTATTAAATTTTTAAATAAAATGATCAATTTCATAAATTGATAAAATATAAAAACTAAAACTGCAATTAAGTCAAAATTTTATATCGTTATAAAAATAAAAATAATTTAAAGAATATATACAATTATTGTAAAATTATTTTATACTACATGCAATTAAAATATATTATTTTATCCTATCACCCCACTTTGTTAGGATATTTTGGAATCCATAATATAGGTGGCTTCGAGTGTGATAGTTTAATTAAGTCCTTTATCGGTAGAACCCATAAAATTACCGTTAGATTCTATCAATAGTTGGGATTCGTTTGATATTAAAATGAGAACATCTATTCATGCCTACACATAAATTTGCTCGTTCTTCTAGGTATGTGTTTTTTTTACTAACGATATTCATTGATATAAATTGTCAAATATATTTATGTATACAAATTCAAATTTGTTAAAAGTAAAAACGATAAATTTGCGAGCAAATTCACAACACCTAAGTTAATACTGTAAAATGACAATATGTCTACAATTATGACAAAATTCAAGTATCTGCGATACATATGTCTTCAGATCTATAAAGTTGACGACAACAAAATCATTGATTGAAATCTATAATTGATCAAGACTAATTTGTCAATCTGAACCAAAACGAACACTGCACCAAAATAGAAAAAAAAAAACATCGCACCAAGAATAGAAATCACAATAAACAAAATACGAAAGAAAAATTAAATTTGTATGAAAATCACTTATTTAAATAAAAAAAAATATTTAAAGAAATGAGTCTAAACTTAAAAATGATCATAAACTATTCGTCTAATAGATGAAGAAAAAGAGAGAAACTTATAATTTTTTTCTTACCATATGTTATTGTAGTCTTTATATAATATGAAAAAATAATAGTCTTTCATTGAATAATTATATAAAATAATTTAACACTATTGATGTATGTCCATTAAATTAAGCCTAAAATAGTAAACCAATTATGAAAGTTAAAAATCAATTTCTACACAAACACACACACTACTATAGAAAAAAAAATATCTTGATAATAAAAAAGAGATAACAGTGATATAACCATTAATTATTCAAAAAAACAAAAACAAACTTACTAATTAATATTACTACTCTGTCTTTATTTATAACCATTATTTGGTAAAAAAAAAAATACCCCTTAAATATATAAACACATTTTCAAATAGTTAGTTGTGTTTATTTATTTATTTATTTATTAAACATACTCTTTATTAAAATTTAACACATTTAAATATAAATATTATTTAATAAACTTCAATACGTAAAATAAAATTTGATGGATGGTTATAAAAAGGACTGGATGCAGTGACATAAATTTATCGTGTGACATATTACAACCAACGACCAACTTAACTCCGGAAAAATGTCAAGAGGGATTCGTAAATGACATTCTTACAAATGTCACATAAATCATTATCATTGCCGACGAATAAACCAAAAAATAAATAAACGGACCACTTTTGACTGGTTGTGATTGGTTTTGTTTTTATTCTGTTTTTTTTACATGTTTTTATTCTATCTTATTCATGAAATCAATAAAGAAAGCCAACACCAACTTCAAATTCGCCAAATTATACGATTTAACTCTTAAACCGATACAACTTGCTAATTCCATCCAACGGCATCTTAGAGAAATAGTCAGACGTCGACAAGAGCTCCCTATTCAGATTCTTACTGGTTCTGGAAGATTTGAGTGTGTTGATGGATAAGACAGCAATAGCATTATTGAGCAATTATTATTCATTAACAAAAAGTGGCCCCAATTATCCAATATAAATGTAAATTAGACGAAATAAAAAAATATCCAACCACTAGTATCTGCGGATCAACACCGAAAGCTAAGAAATTAGAAAGGCAATAATCTACAAGAACAAACAAATTTTATAGAGTAATAATCCAGCTAAACCACAATAATCATTCGTGATAAATAAAAAGAAGAGTGGTAAAAGAGGGAAAACGAACCTTATAATATATTTATATATTATATTATGTATTTGGGGGAGAGGGAAAAAAATGAGAGGTACCAAGGAAAAAAGCTTCCACAAACTGCAGTTCCAAGAAATCCAATTGTGTATATGAAGTCCTCCTTGTACAATGCAGTTTGATTTGCTCTCACCCTGTAATGGCAGGGTAACTTCTATACATGAATGTGAAGGTTTATTTGCATATTATATATAAATAAACTAACCCCCATCTATTTTTCTTGACCTCCTCGAGCTTTTTTTTCCAATGGAAAGTCTACCCCCCACCCTTCGTCTAACAGTCACTATGACTGTCCTCTTCCATACTAAATGCTGTCAGCTTTGCTAAAACTGTGTAAACTTAGTATATCTGTGGTAGAAAGCCAAGTGCACCGGTAGAGGAGAACAAGTACAATTCTATTATTTCCAAACCCTCCACTCACGCTGTACTACTCAGCATATCATCTTCTGATGGTTCTAAACATTCATCAGGATTTGCATAGAAATAATCCTCTTCTTTTGGCCTATCAGGGATTACCAATCTTTTCGTCGCTCCGCCCATGCGATCAGCATGAGTTTCCTTCACAGCTGAAGAGAATTCATCCCAGTTCATTACTCCATTGTTGTATTGATCTATCAAATCAACTAGGAGCTTTCTGTTCAATAAAATGGTCTTTTTGAACCCAAGATATCTGCAAAATAATTGGAGGGTACAAGTTATGTGACTTCGCACTTAAGTATTTTTAATTCATGACATATAAGGAGGAACAAAACTTGAGAAAAAAATAACTCTGCTTAAACTTATAAACTATAAAATTATGCTAGAAACTTATTTATGTTATCAGCAAAAACAACCAGGTCATCTCTGAGAGCAGAAGTGCATACAATAATTATTCAGGAGAAAAGTGTTCTAGATTGAATAGGCACAAAATTTCTTCTCCTAAAGAATCAAGTTCACTAATACCATTGATAGAAACAAATAAAATATTGAATAATTGGTTAGTAGCTGGAGGGGGACGCCAAAAAATGTAGAGTAGGCAAATAAAATTAATTATTATGAGTCAAACTTTACCTGCGATGACCTTCAACTACTTTTGCCATATTTCCATCATACGTAGGAACAAATATATCACTCTCTAATGAGACAAGATAATCCAATGCTGCCATTTGAGAGGAATGATTTTGGAAGAACTGAAGTTCAGACGGTTCCAACAGTGTTTCCTTTCTGACCTGTTTCAGAAAAGCAAAAATGCGCCAAGTAAGACAATATTAAACAGGAAAAAGAATCACGATTCCCTGGTATCCTAAAGATTGGGTTAGTTACCAGTTTTGGATAGTTCTTTGCAAGGCTGGCCATTCTCCTATTCCCACCATATATTTCCCCAGCTGCAATGTAGATTTGAATGTTTTGATCGATGTCAAAGGCCCTAAGTGCAAGGGCAGTCTCCTCGGGTGTTAAAGGACATAAACCATCTTTTCTTTTCAAATCCGAATTAATTATTTTTTCTTTCCACCAAGGATAAGCATATCTGCCAATGTATAGGAAATTGAAATTTAAAAAAGTCTTATATTAAATTTTCTTTCAAACTCCATCGATGAAAGTTATGGAACAGCTAAACTACACATATTACTCACCTCATCCTTGTCAATTCTTCCACCTCATCACTGTTGCAACCTTGAGTACAGCCAGAAAATGCCAACATGTCCATCTCATACCTCAAATGAAGTACCAGAAATGGTCCTTTCTGCCTCAGAAGATTGATCACCTTTCTGCCTAACTCCTCAATCTGAGGAGTAAATTTAAGAGCACTAAAATTGACTCGGCAACGCAGCTTCTGAATCTCCAAAGATTGTCCATTATTGGCCAGCCGAGCATCAGTTCGATTCAAATGGACAACTTTATACTTTTGTATCAATGGCAGAATCTGAAAGTATAACCACCCCATTTGCTTTTGAATTAGCAAACCAGAAACTTGAAAAAACATAATTGAGGGCATGGTATGAGAGAAAATCAGTCTAATTTAAGGTTTTTTAGCATAAAGGATTTTAAGCTCGGGGTACTTATTGGCCCAAAAATAAAAATCAAAGCTGACCTGGTTCTTATAATAAGACATGTCAGACCAACTAATTGGTGGCATAGTGTAAAGAAAGCCATTTTCCACTTTCTGCTTGAGTCTAGGAGGCAAATCTTTCAATATCCGCACCTCATCTCTTAAGGATGTAATAAAATGGTCCAAATCAAATATATCTTGGAACTCACTGATACAAGAGCCATAAACAGTCCATGAGAAGATATCCTAGTTTTTGCTTTTCTTTCTGAAGGAGCAGGAAAACCTCCACACCTTCACTACCACATGGTAGTTAGCTCAAACCAAATATATCCAGATGGAATGAAAAACTAACCTGGGGTCAGCCCAAAAGGAAGCTTTATCCAATTCAGGGACTATAAGCGTGACATTTAAATATCTTGCAATTGCCACCATATCACATATCTGCATATTTACATCAGATATCCAATAAATCATACTAAAATCCTCCAACACTACTAACAACCACAAAAGTAAAATGTCAAACACATGTGCCAACCACTCACCGCTGCTCTCATTTGGTTCAATCCTCCATTGCACGACACCATCAAGTAACCATTGTTTTTATAAACCCCTGCCAACAGTCAAAAAAAATTACCCACTCGAACAATTGGGAAGTAACAACACATGCAAAACACAAATCATTAAGACAAGAAATCCCCCCAAATTCATTACTAAAAAAGTTAGCAGCAGAATGCAAAAATTTATTCCAATTTTTAAAATACTCAAACATTGACTGAATCAAAACATTTAACACAGTCTTAACTTATCATAAGTGTAATTAAAATTAAATAAATTCAATTAAATAACATAACATATCCTCATATATATCATTCAATTCAACAACACTAAATTAAATACAACAGAACATCATATTGAGCTGATGAGTAACTAACTCTTGGGTGGAAGAACTCTGGACTGTGTAGAAGGCAACTCGATGAGTGCAGATTCATGTGTAAAACAAGAAGGCCAACCTTTCAAAGCTCTAGGACCCCACATATCACCAATTGCAGTTAACTGAACGATGCAAGTCCACAGTAACACCGTTGTGGTAGCCCGTATCATCCACAATTTCATCCTTGAAGACCTCACCGACACCGTATTCTTCAACTTTTCAACCTTATTATTACTCATCATCATTAACCCTTCCCAAATCACTTTCCCTCTCTTGTTCCCACTCTTCTCTTCTCTCCCCCACAACAACGGTTCCCTCATAACCCTCCCTTTGATCAATGTACTCAATTCTCAACCCTAAATCAACGGATTCAAACACGAACAACAACGGTAACAATTACACCACTTCCATATTCACTTTCCTCGATCCAAAAACGGCTCCAGATTCAAACAAAGAGAACAAACAAGTTCGTTAACCGACGTGGAAACCTCAAATTCTTAGGCGCATTACCACACCGCGCACAGCTCAAAATACGGTGAGATCTCCGAATTCGGAATGAACCGCAAGCGTGACGAATAAGAACAGAAGGAAACGAATAGGAACGGTGGCGGAGGAACCTCGGCGACTGATCTGAAATAATCGCCGGTGTCTCGCGCCGGAAATATTCACCGGCGAGTAATGGAGCGCGAGAACACAATTATTATAGGAACCAAAAAAGAATGAGAGAGAGAATAATAAAACGCGTCACAAAAGCGAGAGAGAGAAACAATAAAGGGTTGTATTAACGGTTGGTGACACACGCGTGACCGGCTCGGCTTATAGAGAAAAGAAGCACGAGCCGTACACAACGGTGGTGCGTCACGAAAAACAAACCGTGGTTAAGTGAAAAAAGAATGAAGGGGAAGAAGGGTGGGTTAAAGAGTCTTTATTGGGTGCGAGTCATTAAACCAAACATCCAATTAAATACCGTGGGACCCACTTACGTGTCCTCCATCGATATAGTTCAATGTTCTTATATACGTGGCGATATTTGATTGTAGGCTGTGTGAAAGTACTCTGTTGTGTTCGGCTGATTTCGTTCGCCTGCGCCGACACTATTATATCGTGAGATTTTATTTCACTTCTTTATGCTAACGACTAAAGTCTAACAGTAGTTAAGATGTGATTTGTGGTTGATCATTCTGCTCACAAATCTCTTTTAATTTCAACGCAACCAATTTCGCACTACCTTTTTCTATTGTGAAATTCGGTTGTTTTGTTTCCTAATTAAGAAAATAAACCCAATCGAATATGATATTACTTTTTAAATAATTACCTTATATAAAATTACCGTCCTTTTGTTACTGAAAGTAGATTCACTGCACCATACAAAATTACAAATAAGGCAATCTCAACTCTTTGAAAAACAAAAAGTTTATATCTCAGAGTTTTACTATAAACTATCAACCAATCAGATATTTTTTATATACCTCCAATTTGTTTGAATGTCAGAATTTAGAATTTTCTGAGTGCAAGACTTTCTGATCGAAATATATGGATTCGATATCTTCTCGGTTGCAATTTCATGCATGTAGACAATCAAATCTAGGTAAACGTTTAATTATAATCGTCAGGTTAAAATAAAATAATTTAAATTTAAATTTTATATATTTAAATATAAAATAAAAATTTTAAGTCTTTATATTTTGAATCGCCCAATTAAAATTTATTGTTCATTATTATGTCTGATTATAAAAATAATATCAATGTTAGAGATGGGAATAAGCTAGGTTGTCCGTTAGGGGTCTATGGCCCTACTTATGGTCTAGTATGAACAATTTAATAAAAACGCTAAACTCAAATTGTTTTTAAAATCTATTTATTTGACTTTATAAAAAAAACCTATTAGGCATGATAGACTGATCTATATATATTTTATTATTTATTAATATAAATTTTTATTATTATATTAATAATATTATTTCCTATTTTAAATTCTATAAATTAGGCAATTGGTAATCATTCTATATTCAATAATCGTTTCATATTCGGTAACGATTCTATATTTGGTAGTCGTTTCATATTCGGTGGTAATAGTTAAATTAGTTAATCATTCGGTAGTGGTTCCTTATTCGGTAACGATTCTATATTTGGATGCGTTTGTTTTAGAAAAAAAAAATCTATTATTTGAAATAAAAAATTATTTTTTAGGGTTTAAAGAATGTTTCAGATTTAAAAAAAAATATTTTGTTAGAAAAATTATTTTTTGTTTAATATATATAAATATATACATTGATATTGGTATGTGGAGAACATCATGTGGTATAAGTAGAATATTTAAATATTTTAATATGAATAAGACTTTTAAAAATGTTTCTAGACTAGGCCATACTAATAAAAAGGTCATGTCAGGCAAAAAAAAGTCTATAATAGGTCGTAGACCAAACTTAAGCCTAAAAAATAAATCGTAGATCAGACTCAGATCTTTCAAAGTCTGACCTATTCACACCCCTAATCAAGGCGATCACCCAAATTTCAAAATATATGACTTTCTTTGTATAATATCTTTACTTACCAAAATATTTGTAAGTCAAATAAGAGAAATCTAACTATTAGAGTTTTTTTTTCTTTCTAATAATAAGTACATAAATTAAGAATTTCTTCTTTTGGTGAAAATAAATTAAATGACTTAGTAGGTAAATTTGAAGAAAAAAGAAGATATTAATTGTGAATAAATTTTTTAAAGAAAAATTTCTTTTGGCATTAAACTGTTAATTTTTTTAACATATTCAATTAGGTATTATATGTAAGTAGATAATATTAATTTATTTCAAGTAATTTGTTATTTAAAAACATCGATAAAGTATCAATTAATCTTTTTAATAATATGTCTATCATCCCTATGTAAAATTTTCTTTATGCATTATTATTAATAATCTATCTATTAATAATAAGAATATTTTAATTAAAGTGAGAGTATATCTATTTTTATTTAAAATAATAATAATAACCATTTTGCAAAGAAATATTATTTTATTTACGAGTTTAATTTTTAAAAAGGAAAATTTATATATATGTGTGGGTGACGATCCATCAATTCTATGAGTAACTATGCGATGAATTATTTCGTTTAATAATTCAATATAAACAATGGTTTAACTAATTTAAAACTCACTCTCTATCTCTTTTGTAACTCATTTTTTCTCGTCTTGTTCGCCCTCATTGATTCAGTCACCCTTTGACTCAATCGTCACCCTATGTATCCATTGTATCTTTTTCCATTTGCCTTCAATGTCTCCTTCACTTTCTTCGATTCATTCATTAAACATTGTGCATGGTGTGGAAGGAGAAATGAGTTGCATTCATAATTAGGGTTTTGTTATATTAGGTTTTTATTTGTGTTAATGATTTAATTTTTTTAGTTCAAATAGTGTTGTATCAAGAGTATACGAGTTAATCAACAAAACAAAATACTAACAACTGTAGAACCCGATCTAGGACGAAGAATGTTATTCGTTTGAATTGAAACAAAAAATGTTATTCACCAAGACTGAAACGAAGAATGTTCTTCGTTTGTGCTATAATGCAGTTTTGAAATTAGTTTGAAAATCAATGTAAACGAAAATGAAAGAAAGATAAGACAAGAATAACACCAAGATACACGTGTTCAACCTTAATTACTTGAGACCTACGTCACGGGAAAGAAAGCAAGATAATTCACTATAAGTATTTGAATTTACAAGTTTAAGGTCTCTTCAATTGTAATGTCCTAGTATTTATCACTATTGAGATTACAACAATACTAGCTACCTCTTACAATCTCTTCTTGTTATATCTCCCTTAGTCTCTTTGTTTCTGATTTCTACGAATCTCTTTTGATAATTGCATAGACCTCTTTTTCATGCTACAATGCAACAAATGCATTTTCAAGATATATATAGTATTCAAAGGCAAATTAGTTTAATTAACTATAACTACTTTGTCATAATCAAATTGATCAAATTTAGTTATAACAAATAATAAAGCATAACCAACTCTAGTTGGATGATTTGTGGCATATCTTCACAATTCTCCACTTTGACTCAATATCAAAATAATTCATTCATTGCATTTGCTCCCATGTCTTAACTTTACTCTTTACAGAAACCAACTATGTCCAAGCAATGCTTGAACTCGGTTTGTGAAAGTGATTTTGTGAAGGCATCAACGTGATTCTCCTCAGTTGCAATCTTTTCCACTAAAGCCTGCTTTGATATAATCACATTCCTTATGAAGTGAAGCTTGACATCAATGTGTTTAGACTTATTATGATACATTTGATGCTTGAATACGTGAATAACACTTTGACTATCACCAAAAATTGCAACGCATTTTCGATTTATTCCTAGTTCATCAGTCAATCCTTTTCCATATAACTTCTTTAACACTTTTAGTAAGAGCAACAAATTCAGCTTGAGTTGTAGAGACAACTACCACTGTTTGTTTCCAGCATAATATAAGTCCACATATCCCTTGATTGTTTCCTTGTCATGATGAGCCTTTTTGAACTTCAAGCCTACTATTAGAGAGCCATTTAAGTACCCCATAATCTATTTGAATGCTGACCAATGCAATGACCCAGGATCAATCATAAAACTGCAGACAACATTCACAACATAAGCTAAATCTGGCCTACTGCAAATCATACCATACATTATGCTGCCAACTCCATAAGCATAAGGAATAATACTCATTCTTTGTCTTTCATTATCGGTCTTAGGCGAGTGTTCCATGGACAATTTGAAATTTTGTCCCAAAGGAGGAGTAATATGTCTTGACTCATGCATTCTATATTCAATGACAACTTTTTTCAAGTAGGCAACTTGTGAAAGAAATAATTCCCCCTTCATTTTGTATCTTTTTATGTCCATACCTAATATCCTCTTGGCTTCTTCATGTTCTTAATCTCAAATTCATTTCTAAGGTCAGATTTGAGCCTTTTTAATATGGTCCTTATTTGAGCTTGTAAGAAGAATATCATCTACATGGAGTAATAGGTAAGCGAGAACTTGTTCTTGACCTTCCCCTTTCAGAATGTAAGCACAACTGTCAAAACTACATCCTTGGAAACCACTCCTTATCATGAAATCATCAAACTTCATGTACCATAGTCTAAGACTCTGCTTTAAGCCAGACAACAATTCTTTTAGAAGACAAACCTTGTTGCTACCTTTAGCAAATCCTTTAGGTTGTTGCATATAAATGATTTCTTCAAGGTCACCATGTATAAATGTTTTTTTGACATCAAGTTGCACTAATTGCAAGTCATGTTGAGTTACAACTAAAAGCATAATTCTGATAGAATAATGTTTCACAACAGGTGCAAATACTTCATTGAAATATATCCCTTCAAGCTGAGAAAATCCTTTTGTAGCTAACCTTGTTTTGAACCTTATGCTCTTTTGTCCTTGAATGCATTCTTTTCTCTTGAACACCCATTTTGATCCAATTACCCTTTGACTCTTAGGAATGTTAACCAAAGTCCAGGTTTTGTTCTTTTCTAATGATTGCATCTCTTCATTCATATATGTCATCCAAGCTTCTTTGTCTTTACTGTTAATGGCTTCCTTGTAATTGTTTGGTTCAACTCTTTGAAGATCTTCAACGACACTTAAAGCATAACAAATTAAGTCTGCTTGATCATACATGATTGGAGGCTTGACATCCCTTCTTTCTCTATCCCTTACCAAGTTGTAATTGACCTTATTTTGTTTAGTTACAACATTATCATCAAGTGATGTATCAGTAATGTCTTCATGATTAATCTCTTGATCTTTAGACGACTTGACCTCAATCTGAACACTCTAAGTATTGTTGCTTGAAGTGTTGTCTTGCTGATGGTCCTTGTCAATCATGGCCATTCTTGTTTCATCAAACACTACATCTCTTGATATGATACATGTAACACCCCGGCCATTCCCGTTACCGGCGATGCTACCTCACGACCTTCTCGCCCCCCCCTAACCACTCAATTGGAAATAGCCAGTAGCTCAATTGGTAGTGGGAACTGTGTGGAGGCGGTACTTATCCCCCAGGTACCGGGCTCGAATCCCGCGAAAGGCAAAAACTCGCTATTTCCAATTGAGTGGTTAGGGGGAGCGAGAAGGTCGTGAGGTAGCATCGCCGGTAACAGGAATGGCCGGGGTGTTACAATACACATAGGCACACCTTGGTCAATTCTCCACAACTTATAAGCTTTTATTCCATTAGGATATCCAATGAAAGAGCATCTGATTGCTCTGGGATCCAATTTATCTTGCCTTGTGTGAATAAATACTAAGGAGCCAAATACTTTCATATTAGAGTAGTTAGCGGGCTTGCCACTCCACATCTCAATTGAAGTCTTAAATCCAATAGCTGATGAAGGACATATATTGATCTGGTACACTATTGTTACTGCAACTTCACCCAAAATACCTAAGTCTTTGAATACCTAAGTCCCAGCAATACTTATACCAAATTGGTCAAATTCAGTTATAACAACACTAAAACATAACCAACTCTAGTTAGATGATTTGAGACATATCTTCACAAATAGAATATAAATAAAACTACATAAAAACTAATAACAAAAAAATAGATAAAACGGCGGGAAAAGTTAGAGTTGTTGATATAGCTATGTAAACTCAATTAATAAAATACCTTTGGGGATTAGGCCAAAATTTAAGAGAAAAACAAGGATTTTGGACAACTATCTCATTAAAATTCTTATCCAAAAAATTATTTCTATAAAAGACTTCCTTGATGCTGCTTTGTAAAATATCCCACCAAATGAAATCCAAAATTTGAAAAACCATTGTTAGACGTCACTAAATACAAGCTTTAACAATTAGAAGAGAGTCACGTTGTAACCACAAATGCAACCAACCCATCTCAAAAACCTTTTTAATAAAAATCATAGCACCAATCAATTCAACCTTGAATAAAGTGGAGACACCCTGCAGATTAGCTGCAAAACCATCAAGAAAAGCACCATTGCAATCTTTAAACAAATCACCACAAGCTGATACCTCAGGTGTGCCACTAGAAGCCCTATCAAAATTACCTTTAATCAAGCTGGGGGGAAGAGCAATCCAATGAACATGGAGAATATTTTGAACTAGAGGAGGGTGACATTTACCTTCAAAAAATTAATAATTGAAATTTCTGAATTGAAGAATATATGCTAACTGAAATTTCTAAATTAAAGAAATATGTTAGAAAGTCTTTCAACGCACATACCACAAATTTGAAGACTCCACTTTCTGTTACAAAATTAGAGAATGGATATAACATTAGAATGATCAAATTGCTGCATTTTTGCTTATGATTTATTCTTATGAAGTACTTATTAATACATTTTTGTAAATGTATTACTTGTTGCAAGATAAATAGATTATTTAATGAGAATTTCCATACAGTGTTATCACTACAACCATTGCTAAATAAAATGTTTATCCATTTTTATGAGATCTTTTATCAAAATTTTAGTCGTATGTTATTATAACATATTTTGAGATTTATTGGCATACATTGTAAAAGCAAGTTTCCATAGGATAAATTTAATGTTTTGATGTATGTCAAAATTAGGTTATAGTTAGATGGTTTTGTATACCTGGATAGATCTTTCAAATTTCAATATCCATAAAAGTTTTTGAAACAAAAAAACCTTTTTATAAATTTCACTTTATCATGACTTGAGGTGCATGTTAGAAATATGTTTGAAAGTCTTTCAAATGTATTAAAAACATTTTCAAAACGATTTTTAACCTCTTAAATCTACTTATATGTTTTTGAATCGAGTTATAGAAGAAACAATGATGGGGATTTATGGCCTCTATTTGTTAAAAATTTATATGAAATGTCTTTACTATTCTAACAAGATTACTAATCAGTTTAACAAAGACAATTTACAACATTTATTCAGGAACAAAAATTGCATGTAAATCAATATAAATGTACACATACAATGCTCATTCAAAATATCAATCAAGACAGAATTTTGCTAACACATACATTCAAGATTCAGCATTCATGCAATATTGAAATAAAGAGAAAGGATAGGAAAATTGTGCACCGAGATTTATACTGGTTCGGCTGTCAGTATGACAGTCTACATCCAGTCCCGAAATCGAACCGATTTCAGCCTTTTTCCAATAGAATCATCTAGAGTATGTTTTACAGATTGTCCAGCTCACAAGGCCTATCTATCCAAAAACTCTCTTGCTTCTATTCCACAACCACCATATCCCTCGAGTTAATCAACAAACTCTCCCAAGATAACGATGAAACTTCTTCTTGATGAACACCCTCATCAACGAAGATAGTTACCAGTTTCTATACTGGGCTTTTACAGAACTTTCTTTACAAAATGTTGTTTACAGAGATAACAAAAGATCAAAGATCACTAATGAAGGTAAGTCAATCAAACTATGAATTACACACAATAAGGATTTGCCAAGATAGTATTTCGTGTGTGTTTTCAATTCTTTCTCTCAAAGTATTTTTCTAGATTTCAGTGTTATAAAAGCGTGTATGAATTATTGTCTTAGTTGTTCAAAAGTTATGAGAAAAAGAGATTTGAGTCAGCTTATATATGATAAGAAAAACAACAGTAAAATTGATTCATCAATCGATTTTATAAAGGTTTAAAACAACTTAATCGATTGCCCAATCGATTATCGTGTTTCTTGTTTTTCTTGGTTCTTGAAAATATATGAATGAATCGATTTGCCAATCGATTCTTTTAATGCTTAAATCAGAAACAGAAGCAAGTTCATATCTGAATCGATTGGGTAATCGACTGGAAGTGTTTTGTTCCAACAACGAGATCAAAACAATCGATTACTCATACGACTCATATTTATTCACATAATCGATTTGGCAATTGGTTGTAACTCAAACAACTACTCCAATCGATTTGTCAATCGATTGGACTGATCACAGTGACTTCAATATTTTGCTCCAATCGATTCGTCAATCAATTTTCCTGGTCACAGTGATTCAGCTGGTTTATTCCAATCGATTTGCCAATCGATTCAAATAGTTATAGTGGCTCAATCATTTAGTTGAAAATCAATGTGCCAATCGATTAGGAACTTGTTTCTGATATATGATTAAGCATTTCATTTTCCCAATTGATTACCTAATCGATTAGTCTATATCTTACAAGTTAAGAAATTGATTTCAATTGATGTCTCAATCGATTTGATTGATCACAGAGGCTAAGTCTGATAAAAAGCTTGTTCACAATCGATTTGCCAATCAATTGTTTCAGTAAGTGGTTGGCTCTGTGACTCAACAACTCGATTACTCAATTGATGTCCCAATCGATTGGTTGATTACAAAAGCGAAGTCTAATGAAAAAGAGTTTTCTGAATCGATTTGCCAATCGATTTGCAAAGTGTTAGCTTGGCTCTGTATGTTACAAAATCGATTTCTCAATTGAAGTACTAATCGATTGCCCAATGGATTGGTTTAAACCCAGAGTTCAGGTTTCACTAAAATCCTTTAAGTAATCGATTTCCCAATCGATGTACTTAGTGAAAACTCTAATTCTGAGTCAAGCAATCGATTGCACAATGGATTAATCAATTGACTTGCTAATCAATTTGTTTACTTGTTACTTTTAAGATTTCATTTTTAAATTGGCAAATACTTAAGCATGAAATCACATTGATGAGACTACTTAATAACTACTATAACCACTAATGACACTAGACATAATTGCATCTTTCTCCAGCACATTCTCTACTTTTTGCTTGATTCCTTATGTTCCAAGCTTGTGTCCAAGTGTATAGTGTTTGCTTGTTTTTCCTGAAATGTAACTCGGTTCAAACTGTTAGTTTTATCAAATGAAGCATGAACATTGTAAGTTTGTTAATTATGTTAAAATCATGATCAAGAGGACTTATGTCTAACAATCTCCCCCTTTTTGCTTAAGTGACAAACATTCAATTTTAACTTGAGTTTTTCATTTCAAGGTTTAACATTCTAATTGCAATTGTTTAAAAGCTCCCCTTGAATTTTAGCATGCATTATTCATTTAAGTAGCAACAGCACAATCAGTGTCTCAGAGCTTAAAACAATTACAAAACAGTATCATCAGAGTATTAGAGTACTGTAATCACTTTCTGATTATCAGAGCTATAAAAATTATCACTTCAGTGATGCAGTATCAGGGCTATAAAAGCTATAGCAACATCAGATTTAGTTACCATGTACAATATTAGAGTTATTTCAACCAGGGCAATCAGAGTTAACTATATCATACTACAGTATCATAGTTATTACAAAATTTAATAGATTAGCAGCAGATTAATGGTGGTATCAGCACATGATTAGTAATGGTATTAGCGCATGCAAGTAAAAAAACTGGTATCAGAACTAATACATGCAGGTAAAAAGACTGGTATCAGAACATAAATAACTAGTATCAGAACAAATAGCACATAACAACTGGTATCAGAACATGAATTAGCACATGGTACTAGAACAGAACTCAATTTTGTAGCACATGGTATCGGAATTTGCATCAGAACATAACAAGAAACACAAGTTTAAATTCGTAACATTTTAAGCATAGCAACTGGTATCAGAACATGAATTAGCACATGGTACCAGAACATAACTCAATTTTGTAGCACATGGTATCATAATTTGCATGAGAACAGGAAACACAAGTTTAAATTCGTAACATTTTCTCCCCCTTTGTCAATGAATGCAAAAAGGTATAACAGGAGAGAATAGTGAAAATATTATCTATTTAAAACAGAATAGTACAAAGCAATATTAGAACATTACAAAACAACCAAGAAACTAAAATCCTAAACACCTAAACTAGGACTGTTCCTCATTATTATCTACGGGAGAGGTGGAGATCGTTGTATTAGCCTCAGCAGGTGTCTCCTCAACATGAGGTTCAACACTATCTAAGTTGGTTGGATTTAGCTCTTCTGTTGCTTGTCGGCCTATATCAGCAACATCTTCAAACCATAGTTTAAGGCCTAAGTGTTCTTGTATCGCAGCGACATCCTGTGCAACTGTGTTCAGATTTGTCTGAAGCTTACTCAGAGCGGCTTCCATTCTTGCATTGGAAGCTTCCATTTTAGCGTTGTGAGCCGCCTGAGTTTCCATAAACTCCAGCAGCTTGGCTAAAAACTCAGAATTGGCTGCAACTGGCTCAACTTGTTCCGTATTCGGCTGAGCTTGTTCAGCATTTGGCTGAGGTCTTGTCCAAATGTCATTCACCCTTTTCAATTGCATTTGATTCACAATTGATTCTCCAAAAGTGAGGGTGGTTTTGGAAGATTCTTCATTGACAACGGAAACTTTAAAATGTCTCAGAATCTTTGTGATCAGTGGTGGGTAGGGAAGCACCAGCTTGCCCTGTGCTGCTTCCATCATGTATTTCAGCATAATCCATGCCCAGCTCATCTTGAGCTCCTTGCATAGACCCCATAGCAGAATGATATCTAGCTTCTGGACGACAACATGATTGCCGGATCGTGGTACGAGCATCCGGGTTAGTGTGTACATAAGCATCTGTTGTTGGACCTTCATTTGACCTATTGGGAGTGAAATCGTTTCCACAAAACCTTCGATCATCAGGTCATGTACAGCCGTGTGCCTATCTACTGAAGCTTCCCAGCTTCATCAACAGAATCGGCTTCAGAACTTCCATCAATTGATCTGCCATGAAAAGGCATTCCTGACAGATTTGAGAATTCTTCAAAAGTCATGAAAATTTTCTTGCTTTTGACTTCAGCCTTGAAACCGGTATCAGTGAGGGTGAATGTTGAGTAGAAGGCTCTAATCAGCCTTGGGTAGATATCCAATGAGCATGAAAGGAAGTCTACGAGTCCATGAAATTTTAAATGGTCTTGGAAAGTAAAACCATTTGAATCAAAATAGGTAAAATTCAGAGTTCTTGCCTCTTGGATTTTCCTTTTTAGAAATGAATCAGGGATGACCACATCTTCAACAGGTTTGCCTTGAGATTTCTTTGTTTGAGGGGAAAAAGTAGATTTCTTCTTCTTTTGAGCTGGTTCCTTCATTGCGCCAACCATCAATTTTTCAGATTGAGGCTCTTTTTTCTTTTTAATCTTCCCTTGATCTGTAGCAATGGCTTTGCCTTTGTCTTTAGCCATTATCTTGTGGGTTGGTATTGAGACCCTTTTAGAAGTTGGTGGGGGTGAATGGGTTTTCCCACTAGATGAAGATGAAGGTGATGGGGATTTGTAAGAGGTTTGTTTTACACGAGCCATTGAAAGTTTTATGAGTTTTTGAGAGAGACAATGTATCAGAGAAGGTTTGGAAGGATGAGAGTTCTGAGAAACAGCAGAGTGTTTGGAGAAATTTGCATAAAATCGAATGCGAAATCGATTTAGGGCTTGAGTGATGTGTTAGGAATCGATTAACAAATTGATCCTTTTAAACCTTCGCACACGTATATCGATTGGTCAATCGACTAGGTTACCGTTACTTGGGAAGTGAAATCGATTTAGTCATTATTGCCTTCTAACGGTTAGTAAAAATATTGCAACGATCATGTTTCAAATCGATTATTTTTAATTACTAAATCAATGTCCCAATCGATTTCCATATCAGTTTAGAAAACTTATCATCTCAGCATCGATTTCCAAATTAATTCATTTAAGTGCAGAATTTGAAATTTTGACTCAATCGATTTCCAAATCGACGCTCGGGCTAGAGTGTGGAAAATGTTAACATCTTTGGATGTTCTGAGAAAAATAATCGATTATGAAATCGATTCTTTAAACTATTATCCAAAACATCAATCGATTTATCATTCGATTATCTTGATGACTACTTCAGCAATTACAGATGTCTGGGTATACAAATCGATTATGCAATTGATGTTTGCATTTCTTAATTTGACAATTCAGACACTGTATGTCATAAATCGATTGTGCAATCGATTTCATAAAGCTAATTTTTTGTCTAGTCACAGGATAATCGATGTTGCAATCGATTTCTTTCTCACAGGAATCAGATTTCATCATGATCTATGATTCCTAGTCTCATTCTAATAAGGGAAAAACTATCCTTGGGTAAAGATTTTGTGAAAATGTCAGCTAACTGATCAGCTATGTTGACATATTCAAGCTTTATTTTCCCATTTTGATATTGATCTCTTATAAAGTGGTGCCTTATCTCTATATGTTTAGTTCTAGAATGCATTACAGCATTTTTAGTGATGCTTATTGCACTAGTATTATCACACATGATAGGCACAATTCCTAGATTAACACCAAAATCACAGAGGTGTTGTTTCATCCGACTGCAATATACTCAGCTTCAGCTGTTGATAATGCAATGCTAGTTTGTTTCTTGCTATGCCAAGAAACCAGAGAGTTTCCTAATAAATGACAAGTACCAGATGTACTTTTCCTATCTAGTTTGCATCCAGCAAAGTCAGAATCTGAGTAAGTAGATCCTTTAGGATACCACAAGCCTAGATTTTTGGTTCCTATAAGATATCTAAAGATCCTCTTGACTGCACTTAGATGTGACTCCTTTGGATTTGCTTGGTATCTAGCACACATGCATACACAAAACATTATATCAGGCCTACTAGCTGTAAGGTATAGCAGAGATCCTATCATTCCCCTAAACATTGTTGCATCTACTGGTTTTCCCTTCTCATCTCTATCTAAATGGCAGCTTTGGCTCATAGGTGTATCAATGGATTTAAACTTATCAAAACCAAATTTCTTTAATAGATCATTGCAGTATTTGGTTTGACTTAGGAAAATGTCATTCTTGCTTTGGTTGATTTGAAATCCCAAGAAGAAAGATAGCTCTCCCATCATTGACATTTCAAATCTAGCTTGCATCATGTTTTCAAAATCATTGCATAGCTTATTATTTGTGGATCCAAATATTATGTCATCAACATATACTTGGACCAGCAAGATGTCTTTTCCATCCTTTTTAACAAAAAGTGTCTTATCAACATTTCCTCTTAAAAAGTTTTGTTGAACGAGGAAATTGCTGAGTTTCTCATACCAAGCTCTTGGAGCTTGTTTCAACCCATAGAGGGCTTTTGTTAGCTTACAGACATGATTTGGAAAATCAGGATTTTCAAATCCTGGTGTTTGGCTAACAAAAACTTCCTCTTGGATATCACCATTGAGAAAGGCACTTTTTACATCCATTTGATATAGTTTAAAGTCCATTATACAAGCATAAGCCAGCAGAATTCTAATGGCTTCTAGTCTAGCTACAGGGGCATAGGTTTCATCATAATCTATTCCCTCTTCTTGATTATAACCTTTGGCAACTAGTCTAGCTTTGTTTCTAGTTATGACTCCATTTTCATCCATCTTGTTCCTAAACACCCATCTGGTTCCTATGATGTGTTTATCTTCTGGTTTGGGAACTAAGATCCACACTTTGTTTCTCTCAAATTGGTTAAGCTCCTCTTGCATGGCAATAATCCACTCATTATCTAATAGAGCTTCCTTTATGTTTTTGGGTTCTATTTGAGATACAAAGGCTATAAAGTTGCAAGAATGTCTAAGTGTTTTTCTGGTTGTCACTCCTTTAGAGATGTCTCCTATTATGTTATCTATGGGATGGTTTTTATTAAACTTCTATTCCTTAGGTAAGTCATCCATTCTTATTGGTTCTACACAATCAATATTTGTTGGAGGTGTTGTTTCATTAGGTCCTAATGGTTCAGATTCTACAACTTCATCCAAAGAACCATTAACTATAGGAGGAATGTTGTTCAAGTTTTCAGCAAATAGTTCATCAAACTTTACATGAACTGACTCCTCCTCTATGGTTTTTGTTCTTTTGTTGTAGATTCTATAGGCCTTACTAGTTTGTGAGTAACCTAGAAAAATACCTTCATCTGCCTTAGGGTCAAACTTTCCTAGATGTTCTTTGCCATTGTTTAATACAAAGCATTTGCATCCAAAGACTCTAAAGTAAGAGATGTTTGGTTTTCTACCCTTGTATAACTCATAGGGAGTTTTTCTAAGTAGGGGCCTAATTAGAACTCTATTAACTACATGTGTGGCAGTGTTAATAGCATCAACCCATAAATACTTAGGAAGATTTGAGTCTTTAATCATAGTTCTAGCTAATTCTTCTAAAGACCTATTCTTCCTTTCTACTACTCCATTTTGTTGAAGAGTTCTAGGGGCTGAGTATATATGTTGAATTCCATTTTGTTCACAGTAGGTATTAAAGGAATCATTTTGGAATTCACCTCCATGATCACTTTTGATAGAGATTATTTTCTAGTTCTTCTCATTTTGAACTAAATTAGCAAATTTTTTGAAAATAGAGAAGGCCTCACTCTTGTGAGTCAGAAAAAATGTCCAAGTATACCTAGAGTAATCATCTACCAACACATAACCATATAAGTTTCCTCCAAAGCTTTTCACTTGAGATGGGCCAAATAGGTCCATATGTATTAAATGCAGAACCCTATTGGTTTCGACCATATCTATAGGGGGAAAAGATGACTTAACTAGCTTACTTTTCTCACAGGAATCACACAACCTATCCTTAGTGAACTTTCTGTTTGGTAGTCCTATAACTAATTGTTTACTAACTAGTTTGTTAAGGTGATCTATATGTATATGAGCTACTCTTTTATGCCATAACCAGTTTTCATCAGAATTGGATAATAAACAGCAAATAGTACTAGCAGGCAAAGCATTAAAATCAAGCATATATATGTTATTAACCCTGTCACCTACTAACCTTATATCTTTGTTTTCCTTTTGCTCAATTATACAAGACTGAGATGTAAAGCATACCTGAAATCCCTTATCACATAGTTGACTTATACTAATCAAATTGTGTTTTAGATCTCTTACATAAAGCACGTCTTTGATCACCGTAGTGGATTTGTTCCCAATATCTCCAATACCAAGTATCTTACCTTTGCTATTATCACCGTATTTAACATATCCTCCATCTTTTAAGGTTAGAGACAAGAACTTTGACTTGTCTCCAGTCATATGCTTGGAACATCCGTTGTCTAGGTACCATGAATGAGTATTGGATGTCAAGCATATCTGCAAAATGGAATTTAAGTTTTGGTTTTAGGTACCCAATTTAGATTGGGTCCTGGGGGGTTAATTTCAAACATTTGTCTTTACTTTCCAAATCTGTTTCCATCCTTTGTTGGCAAGTTTTTTTAGTTTACAATTAAAAACAAAATGTCCCTTTCTACAACAAAAGTGACATGACACACCAGTGGATGCATTCTGATTTGGTTTAGTAAAGATATCATGCATATGTTTAGATCTAACAAACTTCTTATTCGTTTTAACATTCCTGTTTTGCATATATCCAATTTCACATTTATTGTGATTCTTTTTAACATGCACATTTGATCTATAACCAAGTCCAGATTTTTCATTTAGATTTCTTTGATTTCCAAGAAGCATATCTAAATTATTTTTACCACTATTGAACTTTTCTATATCACAATGCAGTGCATAAGTTTCTTTTTTTAGATTTTCATTTATGTCTTTAAGAGACTCATGTTCCAGTTTGATTTCTTCATAAAGCATGCATTTTTCTTCTAACAATTTCTTAGTACTAATTAATTGTTTGATTGTACTAAGATATTCATCATGTAGTTCATTAAATGCATCATGTAATTCATCATAAGAAGGATTGGATTTAGAACTTAACTCACTCTCAGAATCTGAACCCGTGTTAGCCATTAGACAAAGATTGGCTTCTTCTTCTTCTGAAGATGCAGAGGATTCATCATCGTTATCATTCCATGCAATGTAGGCTTTTCTGGTTTTTGGAGGTGGTTGATTGCCTTTAGCCTTTGCAGTCTTATTTTTGTTTTGCAATTTGAAGCACTCAGATTTTATATGTCCTGTCTTCCCACATTCAAAACAGGTTATCTTGCTCTCATTTGTTTTTGAGTTTGAGGGTTTTCTTGATTTGCTATCCTTCTTTTTCAGAAACTTTTTGAATTTTCTGACCAGTAAACCAATTTCTAAATCTTCATCAGTGTCACTATTTGACTCATCAGTACATCTCTCTTGTTCAGACTTTGTTTGATGTGCTTGGGCTTTCAAAGACAACCCTTTTCTTTTTCTGTCAGTCTGTTCAGCCTCATTCAGTCTATGCAGTTCCATTTCATGCTCTCTTTGTTTTCCAAAAAGTGTTGCAATTGACATGCTACCAAGGTCTTTTGATTCTGTTATGGCAGTGATCTTTGGCTGCCATTCTCTAGTTAAGCACCTCATCACCTTGCTGATTTGCTGATCATTGTCAATCACCTTACCAAGAGCATTTAGATTGTTTACTATGTGAGTAAATCTTCTCTGCATATCATTAATAGTCTCCTCTTTCTTCGTGTTGAACAGCTCATACTCATGCACTAGTGTATTGATTCGGGCCCTTTTTACATATGTTGTTCCCTCATGTGTTAGCTGCAATGTGTCCCACATCTCCTTGGCAGATTTGCAATTAGACACCCTGAAAAACTTGTCAACTGATAATACAAAGGTAATTATGTTTTTAGCCTTAGCATTGTATCCTACTTTTTTCTTGTCATCTTCAGACCAATCTGATCTAGGTTTTGGGATTAAAGAATTATTTGTGCCAGCTATTCTAGGTACATAGGGTCCATCTATTACTGCTTCAAGTATATCAAGACTACATGCTTCTAGAAAAATTAACATACGTTCTTTCCAATACATGTAGGCAGCCCCATTAAATGCAGGGGGCCTGGCCAAGGATGCACCTTCTCCTAGAAATTCTACAGAGGTCATTTTCTTTTATGAGAGTTACTCTAAAAAGATCAAGCTCTTGATGCCAATTTTAGGTAATTTATGGCCTCTATTTGTTAAAAATTTATATGAAATGTCTTTACTATTCTTACAAGATTACTAATCAGTTTAACAAAGACAATTTACAGCATTTATACAGGAACAAAATATCAATCAAGACAAAATTTTACTAACACATACATTCAAGATTCAGCATTCATGCAATATTGAAATAAAGAGAAAGGATAAGAAAATTGTGCACCGAGATTTATACTGGTTCGACTGTCAGTATGACATCCTACATCCAGTCCCGAAATCGAACTGATTTCAGCCTTTTTCCAATAGAATCATCTAGAGTATGTTTTACAGATTGTCCAGCTCACAAGTCCTATCTATCCAAAAACTCTCTTGCTTCTATTCCACATCCACCATATCCCTCGAGTTAATCAGCAAACTCTCCCAAGATAACGATGAAACTTCTTCTTGATGAACACCCTCATCAACGAAGATAGTTACCAGTTTCTATACTGGGTTTTTACAGAACTTTCTTTACAAAATGTTGTTTATAGAGATGACAAAAGATCAAAGATCACTAATGATGGCGACTCAATCAAACTATGAATTACACGCAATAAGGATTTGCCAAGATAGTATTTCATGTGTGTTTTCAATTCTTTCTCTCAAAGTATTTTTCCAGATTTTAGTGTTATGAAAGCATGTATGAATTATTGTCTTAGTTGTTCAAAAGTTATGAGAAAAAGTGATTCGAGTCAGCTGATATATGATAAGAAACACAACAGTAAAATCGATTCATCAATCGATTTTATAAAGGTTTAAAACAGCTTAATCGATTGCCCAATCGATTATCGTGTTTCTTGTTTTTCTTGGTTCTTGAAAATATATGAATGAATCGATTTGCCAATCGATTCTTTTAATGCTTAAATCAGAAACAGAAGCAAGTTCATATCTGAATCGATTGGGTAATCGATTGGAAGTGTTTTGTTCCAACAACAAGATCAAAACAATCGATTACTCATTCGACTCATATTTATTCGCATAATCGATTTGGCAATTGGCTGTAACTCAAACAATTACTCCAATCGATTTGTCAATCGATTGGACTGATCACAGTGACTCCAGTATTTTGCCCCAATCGATTTGCCTGGTCACAGTGATTCAGCTGGTTTATTCCAATTGATTTGCCAATCGATTCAAATAGTTACAGTGGCTCAATCATTTAGTTGAAAATCAATGTGCCAATCGATTAGGAACTTGTTTCTGATATATGATTAAGCATTTCATTTTCCCAATCGATTACCTAATCGAGTAGTCTATATCTTACAAGTTAAGAAACTGATTTCAATTGATGTCTCAATCGATTTGATTGATCACAGAGGCTAAGTCTGATAAAAAGCTTGTTCACAATCGATTTGCTAATCAATTGTTTCAGTAAGTGATTGGCTCTGTGACACAACAATTCGATTACTCAATTGATGTCCCAATTGATTGTCCAATCGATTGGTTGATTACATAAGCCAAGTCTGATGAAAAAGAGTTTTCTGAATCGATTTCCCAATCGATTTTGCAAAGTGTTAGCTTGGCTCTGTATGTTAAAAAATCTATTTCTCAATTGAAGTACTAATCGGTTGCCCAATGGATTGGTTTAAACCTAGAGTTCAGATTTCACTAAAATCCTTTAAGTAATCGATTTCCCAATCGATGTACTTAGTGAAAACTCTAATTCTGAGTCAAGCAATCGATTGCACAATGGATTAATCAATTGACTTGCTAATCAATTTGTTTACTTGTTAATTTTAAGATTTTATTTTTAATTTGGCAAATACTTAAGCATGATATCACATTGATGAGTCTACTTAATAACTACTATAACCACTAATGACACTAAACTGAATTGCATCTTTCTCCAGCACA
This sequence comes from Cicer bijugum, assembly GCA_037974875.1. Taxonomy (NCBI): domain Eukaryota; kingdom Viridiplantae; phylum Streptophyta; class Magnoliopsida; order Fabales; family Fabaceae; genus Cicer; species Cicer bijugum. The sequence goes on along the minus strand of JBBPBT010000072.1, from coordinate 4,891,741 downwards.
TTCTCTACTTTTTGCTTGATTCCTTGTGTTCCAAGCTTATGTCCAAGTGTATAGTGTTTGCTTGTTTTTCCTGAAATGTAACTCGGTTCAAATTGTTAGTTTTATCAAATGATGCATGAACATTGTATGTTTGTTAATTATGTCAAAGTCATGATCGACAGGACTTATGTCTAACAAACAACACCCGTCATATATTCATTTCTCTGTCTTGTGTCTTTAAAATACTTAGTTGTTTCTTCATTCTAAAAAACAACACTTTCATTCAATCTTCATTAAACTTTCATTCAATGAAGTATTCAAAATATTGAAAGATACACTGTAGTTCTTATAAAATTAATGATAAAAATAAAAATAAATTTTTTAAGGGACTAAAAGTTGATGAAGTTTTTTTTTAAGGAATAAAAAAAAATAGTATGATTTTATAGAAACTAAAAATATATTTAACTTAATAATAAATATAGGGTTAAATATGTTTTTAGTCCTATAAAATTTCAACTCAACAATTTTAATAAACACAAATACAACGTTTAGCTCCTACATTATCCTGCATGGATTTTTAGTTATTTCAATTAATTAAGTCAATATATATTTTTAAATGAATTTTTTGCAAATATATTTACAACATTTTAAAAAGTTTCTCCATAAAAGTGAGCTCAAATTTTGATTTATAGCTCCATATTTTTGTTCTTTTTATCTTGAGTTTTTTACATTTAAATAAAATTCCAAATTTCTGTGGAGTAACTTTTTATAAGTTTCTTAATATGCTTGCAAAAAATCATTCAAAAATTTTAAAAAATTAAGGACAATTAAACATGTTCCGTTTCATGGAGTAAAGTTGTATTGATATTTATAGGAACTAAATTAAAAGGTTGAAATTTTATAGGGATTAAATATATATTTAACCATTTATAACTAAAGTAAAAAAAAAAAAAAGAAGTTGTGTTTGCCACTTGGATGTGCCATGTAGATATGGGAATAGGTCAGGCCAGAGTCTGACTTACGATTTATTTCTTAGGCCTAAGCCTAGTGTACGGCCTATCATAGGTTTTTTTTATTCTGTCTGGCCTGACCTTTTTAAAATCTGGTCTAGCCGGAAAACCTATTTAAAAGTCTTTTTCACATTAAAACATTTAAATGCTCTACTCATACCACATAATGCTCTCCATATACCGATATCAATGTACATATCTATATATATTAAACAAAAAAAATAATTTTTCTAACAAAATAATTTTTACAAAATCTGAAACATTCTAAAACAAACACACTCATTATTACCTCTTAAACAAATAAGGAACGACTACTGAGTGATTGACTAATTTAACGATTACCACTGAATATGAAACGACTACCAAATATAGAATCGCTACCGAATATGAAACGACTACTGAATATGGAATGATTATCGATTGCCTAATTTATAGAACTTAAAATAGGAAATAATATTATTAATATAACAAAAGAAATAATATTAATAAATAATAAAATATATATAGGCCGGTCTGTCAGGCCTAATAGCCTTTTTGTAAGTTTGAGTCTGACCTATTTAAATAAATAGGCTTTAAAAAGAGCTTAAGCCTAACCTTTTTATTAAATAGACCAAGGTAGATCAGACCATAAGTAGGCCAGGCCATAGGCCCCTAACGAACTGTCTAGCCTACTCCCATCCCTAGTGCCATGCCATCTTCCGTTAGCCAAACACAATTGACTGCATATCATGAACAAAAAACGCATACAAACCCATGGGGAACTCTTAGTCTTAATAAAAAAATTTCCACATTTTAGTTCACCAAAACTTTCAACATTTTAAATATATTTTTTATCCATCTAAAATTTTAACATTTCAATTTTAGTCTCTATAAAATAAAGATATAATTTTAGTTCCTATAAAATAATCCAACAAACAATTTTAGTCACACTAAAATGAAATACGTTTAATTGTCGTTCAACTTAAAAAAATTTGCTTGATTTTTAACAGGCATGTTTAGAACATTATAAAAAATTTCTCCACCAAAATCTATTTTTTTTTAATTGTGATGAATTATATATGAATTTTTTATAAATGTAAAAAACTTACGATAAAAGTAACGAAAACATGGACATAAAAATTAAATTTTAAGCTCATTTTTTGTGGAATTTTTTTAATAATTTTGTAAACATACCTACAAAATTTCATACAAAAATATATATTGATTTAACAACAGGAACCAAAAAAAATGCATAATATTATGATGAACTTTCAATAATCTTGACAAAAGTATTTTGTGAGAATAATTTATTGCACTAATGATTTCATTGAGTGTGTAGTAAACAAAATAGGAAATTAGAGGAAACGATATCAAAAGAAGTGGAGATGTTAGAAGAAACAAAGATATTAGAGGAAACAAATATGTTAGAGAAAACAAAGATATTAAAGGAAGTGAAGTCAATGCAACATTTTGACTATGGTTTTTACACGTGTTGGTGTATGTGCATCTGCCTCTAAAGATTCCATTTGAAGCTTCTACCTTAGTGTACCTCTGAAGATTATGTTTAGCACGCCTATGAAGATATGTTTAGCATGCCTCTAAAGTCTAAAGCATGCCTCATAAGCTTTTATTCAAGTCTGCCTTGGAAGGTTCTGCTCAAGTCTGCCTTTGAAGCTTAGGTTATGTTCACTCTAAAGACTACAACATGTCCTATGATACTGCCTCTGATACACAGTCTCTAAAGTTGCACTAACTCTCATTGTGCAACAAGGTGAACTTTCTCATGCCACTAATTTTAAGTCATGCAGTTTTATCTCTACCTCTGACTATTTAGAATCAAGCAACACAACATCTCACTCCAATGATCAAGTCATGTTCTGATGAAGAAAAGTCAATGGTTTCGATAGAGATTCAAAGCTATGAAGAAGACTTAGCCGTATCATGTTTCTAAAGGTACAAGAACAACTTCTAATTATGTTTCCGCTCCATTTAATCAAGCGTATGAACTATTTTCAAGCGCTATTTGGACTTTACTCGCACAATAATGTTCTAGAAGATTTGCTCATACCGAATTTAAAAACAATAAATTCTCAAACGGTCATATTCTCAAATCGTATATTTAGAATTATTCTTGGAAAAACCCTTGTTGACCAAACTGCAAACATATATGATTTAAAAATATTTTGGGACATAAAGAAACCCTAATTCACTCTATAAATAAGGGGTCAATTCTAAAGATCAAGTACAACAACTAAGAAAACTTTCAAAAGCAAAAATTCTCCAAGTATTCAAAATTCAAGGTTTCAATTTTAGCAAAGGCACTCGTTCAACTTTATATTACTTAGTGCTTTGTTTTAGTGTGAAAATCATTGTAAACAATCTAATTAAAACAAGCAAAATAGAACCCAGTTTCACCCCATTGTAACGCAGCCCAATAATGACTTTAGTTTGCTTTAACGACATGTAGGTGTTTAAGTTGGATGTTTTAAAGACTTGACTTGCAGGTTCAAGGTGTAGTTCTGCCCTAACAAGTTGAAGGTTGGGAATAATGAATTTTAGGGTCAGGTTCTGTAAATTCTATAGTTTAATTAGTGGACAAATCCTTCTAAGTGAAGGGATTGAACGTAGCTACGACATTGATAGTGAACTAATATAAATCCTGATGTTTTTTCCTCTGTCTTTTTACTTTGTTTATTGTTGCCACTAATCTGTTTATTTCTTAAGTATCACTGAATTAGAATTTGTAAAGAAATATTTTAATTAGGAATAACAAAATCCAACCCTTCTTTTATTTTTGCACCTTTACACCGTTCATCAACGAAACTCCTCCATTGGAATTTATCTTCGCAATTTCAAAGCTGCTAATTAAAAAGTGGGGCAAAATTTGGAGACTGAAATACACAAATTTCATCTAAGTGTTAGAAATACTAAATTTTTAACCAACTTTATTTTTTCTATCTTTAATTTTTGTCAATATTTCAACATTTTCTAGTAGTGTTTAATGGAGCTATCTCAACTCTATTTCAAAATATGCACTTTTACCGTGAGGAAGGGAATGGAAATGAGAGAAAAAAATACTAAGTCGTGGGCACACCATATGAATGTGTGGATAAATAAATCTAAATGTTAAAAGGTATATATTATTTTCAATGACATTCATATGTCAATGAGAAACTCCTATATCGCATTGGTAAAACCTAGTTAACTAATCTTGATTTTGTTATAAACATGTGGATTAATTTTATGCCAATTGAATAATACAACCACAAATCAGACAAATATATATATATATATAGGAAGATATATAATACCAAAGATGTGAGAGGCCTTGCCACGTAGATTAGGAAAACTTAAGAAAAATACATCAAGAGAATCAAAATACATAGGTGACTCGGCCTAAAAAAATAATACACAATACCGAAAATATACAACAAAATGTAACTTTGTTCGTTGGAGTCGCCATTTCACCTCCATGAGGCAACATCCCTAAGGTCGAATGGATGATAAGAAGACACATTAGACTAAGTGTTATAAGTCGATTATAGGTTAAATAGGTCTAGGCACCGACCAAGCTAGAAATAATAGTAATAATTTTTATTGCTATGCAACCAACAAGTCAACCTCGTGTACCAAGAAAATGAAAATATATGAACTCTCAAGTTATGGCCATTCCATCCCTAAGGACAAACATTTTTCTTAATTATTTCAATTCTTTATAAATTAATCACCTAGGTTGGATATGAAATCAAATTTTCAAATTAAAAGAGTTGCAAACTAATTATAAATAAGAAAAAAAAACAATATTTTAAAAAATGTTCGAGCTATTGGCTCAATTTTTCTAGGATCAAGTTCAGGCAGTATTTTATCAACCTATTTTAAAACAAGTTTTTTGGTATGACCCAAATAAGTCTCCAATCTGTTAGGCCGAACCTAAACGGGTCACGTAACCCGTTTTGACAAGTCAATTGATCGCGAGGGGGATCGTTATTATTGCATGCTTGGAAAGACTAGGATCTTGGCCTATTTGTTTAGGGTCAACACACATTGACAATATTTGGTTGTCGGAGTCAACATATAGCTCAAGAGTGCACCAAAATAGTTAAGACATGATTTCATGGATTACCTTGAGGACAAGTATTATTTACTTTGTCTCTTCAAGCTTTGAGTATTTTTCTTATGCCTTTCCTGCCTATTACCTTTAGCACCCTTCTCAACTTTCTAGCAAGCTGACATTGAGGTTCATAAAAAGGTTTTCCACCTATTCAGATACCTCTTATGGATGAAAGATTTGTTTTCACTATTGACCTAATTTACATCAGTTCTAGTTTCTGTCTAAATTCAAAAATAAAATATTTCTAGGAGTCTAATTCACATTGAGAGGATATTACATTTCAAGTCATATATCAACTCAAGTGTATCAAACACTTTGATTGATTTACATAGATTAGAATAACTCTCTACCAAGAAGATGTTCCATTAATTCTTTTCTTTTGTTGTGTTCTAGTCTTTTACATAAATCTTCTTAGAACATTTCCTTTCTTATTCCCTATCTTTGTTTTCATATGGATTGGTTTCTACATAAATATAGAGGAATGTATCTGATGGGGATATTACCATTGGAGATCTTGAATCAATATTCAACATTGTTGTATATTAATATTCAACATTGTTGTATGATATTTCACATCATTGTTGTATGATATATCACATCATTTAAAATATGTCACACCACCAATTTTTAGTTAAAAAATCTAAAAGTGAGGCCAAAACTATCAATTTTTAAAATAGAGGTACCAATTTCGCAAATTAATAAAAATATAGGATGTCATGCACTTCTCATAGCTCCAGGTTCAGATGATTGAAATAAGAAAGTTGACTGTTTATCATAGCGTTAACTTTATCAGTGTTGACCTTAAGAGTTGACAAGACGATCAACTAGTATATTGGAATTATTAGATGTAGAATCATTAGAGTGAGCTTGTAATATTAAATAACACAAAGGTGCATTGAGAGCATGTTTGACATAGTTTGATACAACTTTAACAGATTCTTTAAAGCATTGCCTTGATCTTTTTCTTTATCCTTTCTAGACATTAGAGTATGCAGAGATGTTGACTTCTTCACATTTGTTTGACTTAACAAAGTTGAGTTTTAATTAGAGCGTCCAATTTAACAAAGGTTGCATTCAAATATTTCTTCTTCAGTCTTGAGTCAAAGGATCAATGAATGTCTTTACTCAATTAACTTTAGCCATAGGCAAATTATAATTGTAGCGTTCTTTTCATTTGTGATCAGAGGATTAATTATTGATTTATGTTTCCTTTATATTTAATGCTTTGACTCGGATTGTAGATTATCAAATGCTTGTTGTAATACTTCTTATTGCTATATCGTGACTTACTCTACATAATTGTTGGTTTATTAGGTAATAATGTTATGTGTTAAAAACACGTAGATTATTATTTGTAACTTACTAATAATTTATGCTACCTTAAAATAGATAGTTGTTAATATAAAGATTTGTCTTCTAACTTAATCTACACGCTGAGCAAATATAGTTAGGGGGATGTTCTTATTTTTTGTTTTGTTATCATCAAAACATCCATCACAATATTGCAGTTAAAATCCACTTTTGCACTAACAAAAAGTAGGCTCGTAAATTACAAGTGGTAACTCTCACTTGAAAGGATAATGAAAATTAGGTTAAACTTATTTATCATATAGTGTTTTAATGTTAAGCTTACTAGAAGATTATTTTTTTTTATGATTAATTGATATTAGAGGATTTGACTTTTAATATAACATTTTCCAAAGAATCAGTATGTTGTGTAAAGCTACTTGATCAAACGAATCATTTTGAAACGCACCCGAGTGAACAAAATGGGCCCGTTGGCTATAGGAGTAACTTGTTTCACAGTGGAGGAACAATGTATAATGCATCTCCGGTCAAATGAGCGTGATCGAAATCTTTTATTAAAGGATCTGCAAACCTAGAAAATACCTTGAAGTATTATTTGTTCTCACATATACTATGTCATCATCAAAACAAAAATACAGGGTTGTTGTTCTTCAAACCAACTTGATTCTAACTACATGACTTATGTCTATAGAAGTCACAACAAGGAAGATGCGTTCTTTTAAGCCTCTGTCTAAATCAATCAAGAGAAACCATTTTGTAATACCCCAATTTTGTCCAACTTCTTAGAAATAATTCATAAATAATAATATCCATTTTTATTATAATATATCAATTTTGTGATTTGTATCTTCATAATCATTAATACAAAAAAGGAATATATATATATATATATATATATATATATAAGGAAATAAAAATAATAGAGTTAAAAATCAAATTACAATAAATAAACTCAATATGTGTCATCAATTTACAATGACAAAACTAATTATAGTTTTAAAACCAAATTAAATTACAAATTAAAAATTAAGCCAAATTAAATTACAATAAGAATTAAGTCAAACTAATTCAAATCTAGTCAGTTGTTCTAGTTTTGCCTCTGTTTTATTCTCTATTACTTCCCTTGCTCACTACCAAACCTTGTATTTGTTATTCAAAAAAAAAAAAAAAATAGTAATATTTGTTATTCATATTTAATAATAAGGAGAAATAAAGGTAATCGTTGTTTTAACGAATGTCGTAGGGTGCTAATATCTTCCCTATGCATAACTGACTCTTGAACTCAAAATTTGATTTCAAATACCATTTTTTCTATTTTTAAGGGTTTCCCAATATTTTCCCAATTTTAAAATAATTTTTGGTGGCGACTCCATTGAATTCGAGAAACACTTGAAATTTTAGACCACGACAGTTAGCGACTCAACTGTGGACATTTTGGAGAGTGAAGCCTAATAATTTAATTGTGCTTAATTTTTAACTTTTTTCTTTATTTGTTTGTTTTTCATTTTCTTTTATTTTATGTGTTTATTATTTCTTAATAAGTATTAATTGATATTATAATTTTATTAAGCTTGTAGATCATTTAATTTATTTATATATGGTCTCCCACCTAGTTATACTCCGCCTGTAGTCATCAACCCCATGGACAATAACCTAAACCACTCAGCTATGAACCCCAAAATCTAAACCAATCACAAATCCCATCTCATTTGGGCTACGTGTCACACCAAAACATTATACCCTCAGAAAATATTCCATATAGTGAACCCCAAGTACCCCATTTTAATGCTAACGGGAATTGACAACAACCTCACGTTGGGGATGATACATAATCGAAAGAGAAATTCCATGTTTTAGAAGAGCAAATAAAAGCAATTGAGGGACATAATGTCTACAACCTCGAAGCTTTTGATATGTGTTTAGTTCCCGATGTGAGTATCCCTCCAAAATTCAAGGTTCTTAAGGATGAAAAATACAAAGGCACCACATGTCCTAAAAATCATCTGACTATGTATTGTAGAAAAATGGCTTCTCATGCTCATAGCGAAAAACTTCTTATTCACTTTTTCCAAGACAGTTTGAGTGGGGCATTGTTAAGTTGGTATATGCATCTTGAGCGAAATCGAATTCGTTCGTGGAAAGACTTGGCTGATGCCTTATTAAGGCAATAAAAGTACAACATTGACATGGCCCATGATAGGATGCAATTGCAAAATTTATTGAAAAAGGACAACGAAACTTTCAAAGCATATGCGCAATGATGGAGAGAAATGGCATCACAAGTAGAACCTCCCTTATCTGAAAGTGAAATGGTTGGTATGTTTATGGATACTCTGCAGTCGCCTTTTTATAATAAGATGACCTGTTCATGATAGGAGAAAAGATATAAAGTGGATGAGGAGTGGCAAGAGTGTGTGTGCAGTAAGTGGCATGAAGAGACCTCAAACAACATTCACAAAAAAGAAATAAAGGGATGCTAACGCTGTAATGGAAAACCAGGGGTCTCTTTTTCTCTAGTTATGAATTCTTATCAACCTCAAAATTTTCAGCCCTCTATACCCCAAATTCCCTACATTCCCTATCCATATGTGGCTGCGACCTCACAAGCTCCATACTCCCTATATCACCCATCAAGGCCACCTTTTTATCAACCACCCCTGCTTCTTAAGTCAATGTAACGAGAAGTGTGGTTGTCAGATTCATCAAAATAGAATTGATTTGTCGATATGGCTTGTCAAACATGATAAACAACGATAACGCGAAAAATTTGAATAAGAAAATGATGAAAGAGTTGTGTGATAGTTTTAAAATTTAGCACCATAATTCTTCGCCTTATCGTCCGAAATGAATGGAGCTGTAAAAGCAGCAAAGAAGAATATCAAGAAGATCATACAAAAGATGGTGGAGACATATTAGGATTGGTATGAAATGCTTCCCTTTGCATTACATGGTTATAGAACCTTTGTTCGCACCTCAACAAGGGCAACTCCTTTCTCATTGGTGTATGGAATGGAAGTGGTACTTCCCATTGAAGTTGAAATTCCCTCAATCAGAATATTGATGGAAACAAAACTGGAAGAGGCTGAGTGGGTTCAATCACGATTTGACCAATTAAATCTCATAGAAGAAAAAAGAATTACAGCTCTATGCCATGACCAGCTATATCAAAAAAGACTTAAAAAAGCATATGAGGAAAAAGTCTGTCCTCAAGAGTTTCAAGAAGGGAAATTGGTGTTAAAGAAAATATTGCCCATAAAAAAAGATTATCGAGGAAAATGGACCCCAAATAACAAAGGACCATACATTGTGAAAAAAGCTTTCTCTGGGGGAGCTCTTATACTTGCATAAATGGATGGAGAGGACTTTCCATTTCTAGTAAACTCATATGCAGTCAAAATATATTATGCTTAAAAAACAATGATCCACAAATGAGCTCGCTAGGTTGAAAACCTGAAAAGGTGACCTAGGCAAAAATTAGAGCATCCCAATGGTTTGGAAACTAGGAAGAGCGAACCATGCAAAAATTAGGGATATAAAAAAAATCAAGCGCTTCAAACTGGGCCAATAATTATTGTTGCAAGTTGACTAATAGGAGTCCTAAATTACAAGAATGATTAGCATTTGTTAGGCCTCCAACTAAAGCTAAACACATTCGTCCTCACATTGTGACCCCTACCTCATTTGCTTTCTTTTCAATGTAACGAATGTACATTTTCCGATATTCTCATTTGATGTTGTATGTTACCCTCTTTTTAAACTAATCCAATTTCATGGTTGATTATTCTGGCATTTTAAAATGTTGTTTTTCGATATTAATTATTAGAATTTGAAATATGTGGAAAAATAAAAGTATTCTAAATATTTTGATATTTGGAAAACAAATACACAGGAACTCGATAGATTCTCAACATGTATGGGTGCATATAAGAAAATGAAGAATAATCATTTTAAAGAATGAACTTTGTTTAACCTCAAAAAAGAGGGGCACACGAGACATACTAGAGTCGTCATGCAGAAAATTGTTGTTATCTTCATTCATCCATTAAATCTTGTGGGCGTAGAAGATAATAAAGATTAGGGAATCAAAGAAATAAATTTGAATTGATCATTAATTCATGACACACATAAATCATGCTTAATTTAATCATACTCACATGATCCATACATTTTCATTCACACTTTACTTATACTCAACAACCTTGCATAATGCATAACACACGCATGAATCATTCATAACTTATATTTATACTTTATTTATACTCGACAACTATTAACGGTCGCATTGCAAGTATCATATTATATTATCCCTCTTTATCTACCTTCAAGATTGAACCAACTACCTTTGTTCATTTTTGTTGATTTACGCATCGGTAACCAATCTAAATATGATCATTTTTCATTTATATGGATCTACGCATCGGTAAACAATCCAAAGACGATCACTTTCATTTCCATCGATCAATACATCGGTAACCAATCCGAAGATGATCACTTTCATCTATGTTGATCTACACATCGGTAACCAATCTAAAGACGATCATTTTTATTTCTACGAATCTATGCATCGGTAAACAATTCGAAGACGATCACTTTCATTTCTATCGATCTACACATCGGTAACCAATCTGAAGACGATCACTTTCATTCATGTCGATCTACACATCGGTAACCAATCTGTAAATAATCAATTTTTTTATTTCCATGTATCTACGCATCGGTAAACAATCCAAAGACAATCACTTTTATTTATGTCGATCAATGCATTGATAACCAATATGAAAACAATCATTTTATTTTTAGGGATCTACACATCGGTAACCAATCTAAAGACGATCACTTTCATTTTTGTCGATCTACGCATCAGTAATAAATCCTAAGATGATCATTTTTCACATTTCAAAAAAAAAATCCCACTTTAACACTTGGAGGGCACTTTAATACATGCATTTGTTATAGGAAAAAATTTAGGTCCTTATATTTATCTTTTACTTTATAATATGAAAATGAAAACCATTGTTATTCATATTTTCATATTTTTCAAGTAAATCATAATTAAATAGGGGCAACTGTAATACCCCAATATTGTCCAACTTCCTAGAAATAATTCAAAAGAAAAAAATATTCATTTTTATTATAATATATCAATTTTGTGATTTGTATCTTGATAATCATTAATACAAAAAAGGAATATATATATATATATATATATATATATATATATATATATTTTATTGCAATTAGATTATGGTGCAGAAATCAATAAACTCACATGTATGTAATAGGATTTACAACATGTTTAATCTACTAAAGATATATATAGTTGTAGAAATACCTTGATCCATGGCGAAAGTTATTCCAAAGGCAATCCTAAGACACGAAGGCATACCCGTACCTGTTGTAATTAATTAGAGAAATAAAAAGATAATTTTTAAAAGTTAACCATTGTACTTATTATAGATAGCAAAGAGACAAACTTTTGAGTTAAAAAAAAATTAAAACACAAATTAAAGCTGCAATTGAAAAAGCTCAGCAATGAACGGATCAAAACAAACAAGCAAAAACCATGAATGCGTCAGAGGTGCAGAAAAAACTCAGATGATGAGCAAAACCTATAAGCATCAAACAAGGAGCTGGAAAACTCAAACTCAAATAGGGGCACAGAAAAAGAAAGCAACAAGACAAGTTAAAAAACTCAATAAATACATCTTCGTTTATCTTTTAAAGAGGATCGGAGGTTAACTCTACTAAAAAAAACACATACAAAGAAGGAGAAGGGGAAGAAATCAAAGAGAGTTTCAGTAACAAACAACAAACAGGAAACATTAAGGTATTTTTTTCTTCTTGTCCAATAAATATGTTGCTATTTATCTTCATCATAGAATCACTCTTTTATTTAAAAAAAATGTAGAATTTTTATTTAATGAACGAAACATAAAACAATTTAAAATTCGAACCTGTGATGATGTCTTCCTTGTAGTCCCCGTTGTCGATGTCATTGGCGTCGTTGTCTGGGTCACTGTTGTCGAGGTCGTCGTTGTCGCTTATGTGTTCTTCTTTGTTTCCCCGCTTTTTAACCCGATCGTAGGTGATGCATGTTGCTCTGCCATCAACCAAGCCAGCTGATGCATTTTGCTCTACCCTGAACCAACCCAGCCGCACCTGTGGCTTGTTCTGCCATCAGCCCCACCCCAGCCTCAGTTAGTAATTAGGGTTTTCAATTTTTATATTTGGACCACTTTGTTTTGTTAAGTTAAGTTGGGTTGTGTTTCTAAACAAAAACATGTTCAGCCAATTTAAAACTATATATTTATTTTATTTTTTTAAAAGGGTTAATTTGTTTCATAAGTTAAAAATTAACAAATAAAAATTATTAAAGGTTAACTAAAAATAACATCTTTTAATCCATGAGTAGCATAACACAATTTATACAACTTGGTAATTGTAATAACTTATTTTTATAAATAAATAAATATAAATTTAACTTTTTAAATTTGATTTATTTAGATGTGACTTTTTTTTAATCTTTGAGTTGTTAATACATAAGTGGTACTACTTGGTAATTTTGAAACTCAATAGTAATATAAAATATTTTTTTTAAATGATTAAATTAGATGTGACATCTTCTTTACTCCTTGAGTCTTGAGACACAAGTTGTACAACTTGATCGCCCTAAAACTCATATTTTAAAATATTTATTCAAACCAAACTCTTTTATTTTTCTTTTTTGTCAAAAGAATTTTTTATCACGAAACATATTTTCTTTAAAACACACTCAACACATCCATTTTTTTTTAACTAAGAACTACGTAGCTTTTATTTATCCTTTGCACGGGGAGAAACGTAGGAGCAAAATCACATTCTTGTCAAGTGCATTAATAAGGAGAAATAAATATATTTAATTTAATATAAATCTTGCACAATTAATCATAGGTAACCATTGTTTTAACGGATGTCGTAGGGTGCTAATATCATCCTTATGCATAATCAACTCCCGAACTCAAAATTTGGTTTCAAATAACATTTTTTCTATTTTTATGGTTTTTCTGACATTTTCCCTATTTTAAAATAAATTTTGGTGGCGAATCCATTGAATTCGAGAAACACTCGAAATTTTAGGCCGCGACACATTTCATCGTAAATAAGATGCCCATCGTCACATCCATGAGCCTCTTACCAAAGAGAACTTGGGCAGGTGGCGCGTTGGCATGAATTGGTTTAGATCATACGGTAATGATGGTATGCATAGGTTTAGTTAAGACAAAATAATTATGGTGGAGTTAGGTTTAGGGATAAAGGGAGAAGGAAAAAGTTGTTGGAGAATAGAAGATGTATCATCCAGGGATGATTCGGAGTTTATATTCTCAATAATCACAATTTCTATTTGGGAGGAAATGTGAATGGATTCCACAAAAATGGGTGAGTTTGAGACATAAATAGGTGAGGAATTTGAAGGTGAGTTTGGTTGAGGGTTAGAGGTTTTAAAGTTAAGTAGGAGTCTAAGTCAGATTCAGATAAGACATTTACAAGATGCGTATGATTTTGTCTGCATAGGTTCAAATAAATTTTTGGATGGTGCAACATTAGCATCCGTAGATGATTCAATAATTTTACCTAATTTAGGATTTTGTTGTTCGTGTTGGAAATCAACAAGTTCAAAAATAGTTGCGGATGAGTTTAAAGCTACATTATTATCATTATTATTAGAATCAATAATATAATTATAAGTAGAGGTTACCTTTCATTTGTTTTTTTATAGGAGGCCATTGCTCTTTCTCATTGGCTGCTTCTTCCTTTTCTTCTTCAACATCATCTAAAGGAGTTTTCCCTTTCCTCTTCCTCTTATTCTCATATTCTGGAGAAACCTTGGACAGAGGGAAGGATACAAGAGGAATAACAAGATTCTTTTCCCCTGTTTATGTATTAATTCATGTATGACCTCCTTGTTGTCTTGTTCAAAAATTTAAGTATAGATGTCTTCAATAGGAGCTGGAGATTCTCTTATTTGACATGTTTGATCAGTGTGTTGCTTTCCTTTTCCTTCAATAGCAAGTTTAATATAGTCATTTTCAATGACAATCTGTTTATATTGAACAATGGTGCATGCCGAAAAGTGTATGAGTTCATCCTTTGTCTAACCACCAACTTCATCTAGGGTTTTGAGAAAGAAATGAAGATATCATCCTTGCATAACGAATAATCTTGACTTTCCTTGTTCTCGAGTTGGTTACACAACTCTTCATATGTTCCCAAATGAGATTGGATAAATTCGTATTATTCTATTGAATAATGATCCATATTATGCATTTGTTCTTTTTGTTAACATGGTCTACAAAGCTGCTCTTTGGCACAATGCACCCAATCACTATTTTGAACAAAACCTACCAATACAAAGTTGGTTTGAAGAACAATGATCCTAAATTCTTCTTTTAATGACACAATATGTGTGACAAAATTGTATGTTTTAATGTATTTATCTAAGTGTGAAGACTCTCTAATACAAACTCTAATAATGATTGTTTGGGTAAAAGGCGTTTTTTCATTCCTCAACTATGTAACCAAGTCAAGACTCTGATCAACATGCCTCCATGCAACTCTAATCAACGCACCTTAATGTCTACTTTAATACGTCTGTATTTATTAAGCGCAATTAAAGAAAAATTTGATCCTTTGGTCAATGCACTGTGAAAAGCCAATCCTATGAGCCCATACGAAAGTAGAAGTCGACACTTCAACATTCATTGTGTTTAAGTTGACTCATGTCAAATCATTTGTTATCCTCTATTGGAAGCTATCATTTGCTTAGGTTTCAACTGAATAGCCTTGCCATTGACATTAAGATTTTCAAACAATTCTTTTTTTGATTTTTACCAAACTCATTGTTCGTTACTATCCATTTTAGAGTTCAATTCCTTAATTCAAGCATCTTGTTACAACTACAATGGAGGGACATTTGATTTTGATATGTTTTCCATAATACTATGCTTTATTACTTTGTTGTCCTTAATAGCTTTTTCATGTCTCTAGAATTCCTTTTCCAAAATATCATAAATTTTTAGCTTGTTCAGAGTAAAGTATTCAAACCATCCCTTCTCATAGAATTTGTTTTTCAAGTTGAATCCATTTTCTAAAAGATTAAAAAAATCAATCCTAAGCTATCTTAAAAACATCTAGTTGATGAAGGTTGAAAGACAAGGTTGGTTTTGAATTTGATGCCATTAGAATTTAGGGTTCATAAGTGTAGTGAGTATACGTGAAGGTAGTGGGTGTAACACCCCAAAATTTATAATAAACTATTTTATTAATTAAATAGAATTTTAAATAATTAATTTGATGTTAAAATTATTTTAGAATATATGTTGATAAATTTTGTGAATAATTTTCGTGATATGGATGTTTTCTATGATTGTGTTGGTTTGATAGATATTATATTTAATGAGCAATATAAATAATAAATATTTTACTTTATTATTTTACATATCTCTCTGAAAATAAAAGTATTTTAGTGTAATATTTTAAAGAACAAGATTTTATATGATTTTAAATGTATATGTGAGTTGGTAATTAATATGATATTTTCTTACATGTTTGACTAATGTTAAGTGTGTACATATTTAGATTTTAATCATTTTTAAGTATCTCTTATTTTAATAATTTCTAAATATATCTTATTTTAATTATTTATAGAATCTTGAGATCGTAGTAATATTGTGTTTGATTTTCTTTGTTTTTATATACTTATTTTTGAATTGTAATTTTATATATATATTTATTATGATTTAGTAATTTACATAAAATATTATTGTTATCTCTATTTATTTTATAATTTTGACTATTTTCTAATATGATGGTATTGTTATAATATGAATATTTTGAGAAATAAGTATAATTGTAGGGATTATTTTGAACGTGAAAGTTTCTATTATTAGTAATATGTTTTTTTATATATTATTTTAATTACTCTAATTTAGAAAATATTACTAAAGTTTGGAAAACTAAATGGGGTTTGGAGGAATATTAAAAAGGAGATTAAATAATTATTAGTTTAATTTTAACAAAATAAAAATAATAATAGTAAAATATAAATAAAGAGACCAATGGGGTTGACTCTATGAACCCTAATTGTTAATAATATAAAATAAACAAAAGAAGGGGAGAGAGTTGGAAGGGCAGCCGTAGAACCAAAGAGTAAACACAACAACAACCTATCGTTTGACACTGGAGAGCCATAACTGTCCCATAAAAGTTTCTCTGTTTTCGTCCAAATTTTAGTATGTTGTTTTACTCATTTATCTATTCAATTAAACACAATTTTTCAGATTTTTAACAACCCGAATTTCTCCCTAAAATACCCGATTTCTCCGTTTACAGAAATCCTTATTTTGCACCGTTCTTCTTCACCGTAAGTCCGATTTTAGTGAAACCAACGCCAAAACGATCGTGTTAAAAGTGGCTATTTTATCCACTGATTGGTTTTCTGATTTATGGTAATTTTCTTTGACCGAATTTCGAAATCAGTTTTTAGACTATTTTCTCATAATTTATTTTTGACGTTTACCCATAAATTGTCGAGTTAGATCGATTGAAGGACAAAAAGTCAAAGAACAAATATTGTTTGCTCGTGGAATTGTACTCGTGTCTGAAAGCATCGAAATAAGGTAAGGGGTGAGAGAGCGTTTGAATTCATGAGTATAATATATTGTGAGATGAACGGGAAAACCGTATTTCCCAACGATTCATCCGGGGCTTGCTACGTACGGCAGTAGCCCTTTGAGAGATAAATTGATTAATTTGAAATATGAGAATTGTGAGATTAAAAGGTGAAATAGAAATTTTTATAAGGTGTTGATTGATTTAATTTTCGATACTTGTGTGGTAGTTGATATTTGTTATTATTGTGAAGTTGGATGTTGAATGAAATTATGTGTACATGTTTGCTTACGTGATGATAATGAAATATGGATGATTATTATTTGTTATTATTGTGATGTGATTATTTGTTATTATTTGTTATTATTGTGTACATGTTTGTTATTATTTGTTGTTATTGTGATGTGATTATGAAATATGGATGCATGGTTTGATATATGCTTATGTGATGATGATGATGATTTTTGATTGATGATAGTGATGTTATAAAATTGTGATGAGCTTATATATTGATCATGATTCTTTATGATTAATGATATTATAAAATTGTGATGAAAATATTGAAGTACCCCATACTTGATGAGATAGTGATGATTCTTAAATACGATGCTCTTAAGGGAGTAGTCTAAGCTAACGGGGGGAGAAAATAAATATTGTGAATATTTGAAGTGGAGATTATTTTGTCATCATATAGGTAGGGCCTGACAAGCCTAGTGATTCTGGGGAAGTACAACTGAATGAGCCTGATCGTGGCGGTCTGCTGTCGAGCCTTAAGGCAAGATTGTTAGACCTTGGAGGTATTCCGGTGGGGAATTCCTAGGTGACTTGGAGGGAGCACTCCAAATGTCGGGAGCTACCATGCAACACACGTTTACCTCGACTGTCACGTATATGTGTCTCGGGTTTTGAGTTGAGGGGATCTATGAGGACAGGGCCAATTTGAATTGTCCGTCCACCGGGATGGTGGCATAGTATCATGGCCTCCTAACCAAGTACTTCAGAGTTAGAATGGTACCACATTGTGAAGTAGAGTCTAAGCTCATGCATAGCATTGCATTTCCTTGTGATTGTTTTATTGTGATTGATGTGTTTCAAAGGTAATATTAATTAGATGATTTGATGCATATTATAATGAGATGATTATTTTACTTGAGTGACTTTGATGTTATAGTATGATACTATTTAATTAAATATTTTGATATATCGTAAAGTGATTATGATACGGTTCTATTATGATTGTTTGCATGTTCTTCTTACTCATATTATACTATTAACATGATTTCAAAACTCACCTCCTTCGTTGTTTGTGTTTGACTGGCTGGGCCCTGCGTTTGCGAAAACGCAGTTATTACAAGTTAATGAGTCTTGAAGTTCAAGTTTGGGAAGAACCCCGCTCTGATAGGTGATACCGGGAATAAGGGTTTTAATTTGTATTTTACTTATTTAATTTGAATCAAATTTTTGTATGAAAACCTTATAAGTACTAATAAGTTTTTAGAATTAAATCAAGTAATTATACTTAAATCAAGTTTATTGAGATTAAATTGTTTTATTTCAGTAATAAAATTTGAATTGGTGCATGTGTACTTTGAGAAACGTCATATCCTAAATTAGTTACAAAAGATTTTATTTTCTTGAAAATATAATTCTATTTATCAGCTGCAAATTTTATCGGAATATGATAAAAATTATTATA
Source organism: Cicer bijugum (assembly GCA_037974875.1). Taxonomy (NCBI): domain Eukaryota; kingdom Viridiplantae; phylum Streptophyta; class Magnoliopsida; order Fabales; family Fabaceae; genus Cicer; species Cicer bijugum. Next base: position 4,873,011 of record JBBPBT010000072.1, on the reverse strand, counting down.
TATATTATTGTGGGATTTAGGGTGTCACACACAATACGTAGAGGATATGAGGGTTCCCAGAGTAGAGGTGATGAGGGTTTGTAAATCTGTTTTAAAAGTAAATGATATTTATTTGAAAGATGTATTTTACAGCGCTTGTACAAAAAGCGCTGTAATAGGTAGTTAAATTGAGACAAAGTGCATGTATTTTACAGCGCTTGTAAACAAAGCGCTGTAACTGGTAGTTCAAATATTTGAAAGCTGTAAGACCCATAATTTTTAAGCATACTTTATGTATTTTAGTGTATTTTGGTATTGAACTCGGAGGCTTTTTTGCCAAAGTTATAAATATTTTGGGAGTTTAAAAGACAAAAAAGTTATAATGATGCTCGATTAAAATTATTCGTCGATAAATAAATTAAATTAACTGTGGTGGATCTTTTAAGAAGAATTTAATTGTAGAGAGTTTCGTTAAAAATATCTTGGGCTGCTAAAAATTGCATTTGTCAATTGAATTGCGACGAGAATAGATGTTTTTAACAAAAAGTGGTTTGGAAAGTGATGGGTGGAACGGTAATTTTAATAAATATCTAATTTTGAGATATTTGCAAATTATAATTAATATATATATATAGAAAGAAAAGGAAAGGAAGGAAAAAGGAAGAAAGGAAAACTGAAAGAAAACAAAAAGGATTGTCCTCTCTCCCTGCCTCGCGCTCATCTTCCTCCTTCCTCCATTGATTGATTTAATTTTCGATACTTGTGTGGTAGTTGATATTTGTTATTATTGTGAAGTTGGATGTTGAATGAAATTATGTGTACATGTTTGCTTACGTGATGATAATGAAATATGGATGATTATTATTTGTTATTATTGTGATGTGATTATTTGTTATTATTTGTTATTATTGTGTACATGTTTGTTATTATTTGTTATTATTGTGATGTGATTATGAAATATGGATGCATGGTTTGATATATGCTTATGTGATGATGATGATGATTTTTGATTGATGATAGTGATGTTATAAAATTGTGATGAGCTTATATATTGATCATGATTATTTATGATTAATGATATTATAAAATTGTGATGAAAATATTGAAGTACCCCATACTTGATGAGATAGTGATGATTCTTAAATACGATGCTCTTAAGGGAGTAGTCTAAGCTAACGGGGGGAGAAAATAAATATTGTGAATGTTTGAAGTGGAGATTATTTTGTCATCATATAGGTAGGGCCTGACAAGCCTAGTGATTCTGGGGAAGTACAACTGAATGAGCCTGATCGTGGCGGTCTGCTGTCGAGCCTTAAGGCAAGATTGTTAGACCTTGGAGGTATTCCGGTGGGGAATTCCTAGGTGACTTGGAGGTAGCACTTCAAATGTCGGGAGCTACCATGCAACACACGTTTACCTCGACTGTCACGTATATGTGTCTCGGGTTTTGAGTTGAGGGGATCTATGAGGACAGGGCCAATTTGAATTGTCCGTCCACCGGGATGGTGGCATAGTATCATGGCCTCCTAACCAAGTACTTCAGAGTTAGAATGGTACCACATTGCGAAGTAGAGTCTAAGCTCATGCATAGCATTGCATTTTCTTGTGATAGTTTTGTTGTGATTGATGTGTTTCAAAGGTAATAATAATTAGATGATTTGATGCATATTATAATGAGATGATTATTTTACTTGAGTGATTGATGTTATAGTATGATACTATTTAATTAAATATTTTGATATATCATAAAGTGATTATGATACGGTTCTATTATGATTGTTTGCGTGTTCTTCTTACTCATATTATACTATTAACATGATTTCAAAACTCACCTCCTTCGTTGTTTGTGTTTGACTGGCTGGGCCCTGCGTTTGCGAAATCGCAGTTATTACAGGTTAATGAGTCTTGAAGTTCATGTTTGGGAGGAACCCCGCTCTGATAGGTGATACCGGGAATAAGGGTTTTAACTTGTATTTTACTTATTTAATTTGATTTGAATTTTGTATGAAAACCTTAGAAGTACTAGTAAGTTTTTAGAATTAAATCAAGTAATTATACTTAAATCAAGCTTATCGAGATTGCACTATTTTAATTGACAAAATAAGTATAAAGTGTTTTTTATTTTTATTTTTGAGAAACGTGATATCCTAAATTAGATATTAAATTTTTATTCTCTTTAACAAATTTCTTTATCCGCTGCAAGTTTTCTTTAAATAATTTAGTATATATTATTACAAATGTTATTTTGGGATTTAGGGTGTCACAGTGGGTGTGTATGAGTCATGGCTTTTTTTGTCAAAATTGTTAACTTACTAATTTGGAAATAAAATGAAAGAAATTAATTTGAAAAAACCATACAAAGAGACGATTTTAATCAATGTTCAGTCTTTGAACTACACATAAATCGTTTCACTTTCAGCTCACCAGGTGAGAGAAAATACACATGTTAGAATGCCAACAATCACATATATTGTTAGAACCAAGTTGATTTTCCTCTTATGATTTTGATGTTAACAAAGATATTTTATGAGAATAATTCATTTGGACAAATGGCTTCATTAAGTTTGCAGCAATAAGAACAAGAAAATTGGAGAAAGTACTAGAGGAAGTCACCATAGGAACTGACCAAAAGAACACAAAAACATACATGTTTGCCTCTAAACCTATGCTTTTGAAGGCATCGTTCCTCTAAAGGTTACGAAGGCTTCCTCTAATGTTTGGCTCTGAAGTTTGGATATGAAGACTGTCTCTGATAATAGGGTCTGAAGATTGGCTCGAAAATTGGGTCTGGAGAATACCACTAAAGACTATACGTAGACTGAATTTGAAGCATGCCTCGAAAGCACTTGTGTGACTCTGATGCGTACAAACTCAACATACCTTTAAAGAGTTTATATCAAGCTATCATTAACTCTGAAGATATTGTTCAATCCATGCATTCAAAGCTGATATTCCTATAATCAAAAGTTGCAATGTACTCAAAATTCTTCCTCTAATATGCAGCCTCTAATGTTGCACTGACTTTGATGATTCAACAATGTGATTTTCCCAAATCCATATATTCTAAGTCACGCAATTCTGCCTCAAACCTTTAGTACCGATGAAACACAACATCTCACTCCAACAAGAAATTAAATGGCTCTAATTGAAATTCAATGAATTTGATTGAAAAAACTCATTCCGAAGAAAAGACTTAGCCGAATTAGAATTTCTAAATTATTTTTCACAAGTAGATATGGTCAAAATATTTTTCACGAGATATGGTAAGAATATTGTTCACAAGAAGATATTGTCAAAATATTGTTCACAAGAAGATATGGCCAAAATGTTGTTCACAAGAAGATGTGGTCAAAATATTGTTCACAAGAAGATATGGCCAAAATATTGTTCACAAGAAGATATAACCAAAATATTGTTCACGTGAAGATACAGTCAAAATATTATTCACAAGAAGATATGGTTAAAATATTATTCATAAGAAGATATGCTAGAATTTGTTCACAAGAAGATATGCTCATAATTTATTCACAAGAAGATACACTCAAAATGATTCACAAGAAGATACACTTATAATTATTCATAAGAAGAGACACTTATAATTTGTTCACAAGAAGATACATTCATAATTTGTTCACAAGAAAGATATGATCTATATTTTACAAGGACAAAAGTAAAACCTTAATATATTCTATAAATAGATACTCAAGGCTGAAGAAGAAAATACAAACTCAGAAAAACTTTAGAGAGCTCGAATTTCTTAAGTATTCAAAGTTCAAAGGTTTAAGTTCTAGAGAAGCACTTGCTCCAATAAATGTTTTGTAAGTATTTTAGTGTGAGAAATCAATTGTAACAATTTGTTTAGTAGAAGCAAAACACAATCCGTTCCAAACTTGTATAACCCAACCCAATATTGGCTTTAGTGTTTCTTAAGAAATATGTCGTTTTAAGTTGTGTTGAAAAGACTTGACTTTTAGGGTAAATGTGTAGTTTGCTTTAACAATCTGTGATTTTTAGGTTATGTGGAGAAGACTTTTTATAGTTTGCTTTAACAATATGTGACTTTCTATGTTCCATCAGTATTCAAGTCGTTTTCAAAGTGTTTGTTTGCCTAAAAAATGATGTAGATGTTAGGTTGTTTTGAGATGATTGACTTGTAGGATCAAGTGTTGTGTAATCCAAGGATTTGAATTTATTTTTAAATATTTCTAAGTGATAGGACAAAATGTAGCTACCAAGTTGGTGGTGAAATAGGATAAATATGCTTATGTCACTTTACTTTTATACTCTTTACTTTATGGTTGCCTCGGATTACTTATGTCAGATTGCTACTGCTTCTATTTTAGATAAAATCACCAAACCCAAACCAGTTCTAGAATAAATAATTAAAAATAATCCAACTTAGACAAACACAATTCAACCCCCTTCTCGTGATTCCATCTTTAATTGGCATCAATAACCCAATCTTAAGTCTGAGCACTTTACAGGGTTAGAAGAAAGAACCAAGGATTTAACATCTCTGAATTCAGTGAAGAAGCCTCTAGTGGAAACATCAACAAACAACCTTTGCTTGATGGAGAAATATTTAAGTACTAGAAGGAAAGACTCACAAGGTCATGAAGTTTGGGACTTAGTGGAAGATGGCTAAAAAATGGATGTTTAAAAGAAGAAGATGTACAATATGCATCACAAGTCTAGAACCTTCATGATAAAAGCAATCACCTTTAAAGGTTTTGACAAATGCATTGACAAAGAAACAACAAAGAACATTTGAAGGTGCACAAACACTACAAATGGGTGGTTGAATTGTGTTTGTCTAATTTTGAAACTCTTTTCTTAATTTTAATTATAATTTGAGTTTAGTCATTTAACTATTTGAATTAATTAGAGGCAACAATAAACAAACAGAGCGGAAGTAAAAATAACACACCAGATTTTATTCTAGTTCACCATTTACTTGGGTTACAAAGGGGTGAAACTATTTTTATTTTGCTTCTTCTAAGAAGATTTGTTACAATGATTACACACTTACAATGAAGCACTAAATAACATAAGGTTGAACCAGTGCCATTGTTGAATATTGTTGTGCTTGCTTTCTTCTTAGGCATTGAACCACTATTTATAGATGAAATTAGGGTTTGTGAATTTTTTTTCTGAGTTTGTGAATCAAATCTCAAATTCACCTTGGTCAACAAATACTTCCTTCAATTTCATTATAAAAGACATGTTTTAATAATGTCACTGTTAGTATAACACCCCGGCCCTTCAGCGATACCGGCAATGTTACCTCACGAGCTTCTTGCACCCCCCCCCTTTCCTCAAATTGGAAATCCTTGCAAGTTTTTGCCTTCCGTGGGATTGCGATGAGGCGGTACTTATCCCCTAGGTACCGGGCTCGAATCCCACGGAAGGCAAAAACTTGCAAGGATTTCCAATTTGAGGAAAGGGGGGTGCAAGAAGCTCGTGAGGTAACATTGCCGGTATCGCTGAAGGGTCGGGGTGTTACAGTTAGCCAATATTTTCTTTCCATGTTAGATCTTTTCAAGCGTTGCTATCGTATCAAATCTAGATTTTGTTCAAAAATAATTCAAGCGAATCTTCCTTCACACGCTTGATTGATTGGAGCGGGAATGGATTTTTGTATGAGCTTGGGCTTCCAGGAATTCTGATTCGGCTAAGAGAAATTTACTTTCCATCAAAGACATTGAATTTTCTTCATCAAAATTGATTGTTGGAGTCATATGTTGTATACTTTGTTTTCTTGATAGTTATAGGCAGATTGTGTGCTTTACAATTAGTGGCTTGAGAAAATGACATTTTGTATTATCAGAGTTTGTGCAACCTCAGGGTGTGATGTGTATTAGAGGCAGTAATCTAGAATGAGTTGCATTCTTCAGAGTTGGTAGAATACATGCTTCAGATGCATACTTAAACAATGGCTTCAAACTTCAAAGGCATGTTGAAAGTAAACTTCAGAATCATGCTAAAATTATTTTTCATCAGAGGCATGCAAAAAATTATTGTTCATCAGAGGCATGCTAAAAATACTATTCATCAGAGGCATCCTAAAATGTTGGTTCACCAGATGCACATAAACTCCAGTGGAACACTGAATCTTCAAAGGCGTATTGGATTTTTAGAGGAAGACACACAAACTCATTAGAGGCATGCTACACGAGAGTATGCTTCAGTCTTTAGACGCAAACACGCATAATCTTTATAGGAAACTTTAAAGGTGCAAACACGAAAAGGGGGTTGAATTGTGTTTGACTAAGTTGATATTTTTTTCATTATTTGATTAAACATGTTCATGATTGATGATTTACTTGGAGTAGAAGCAATAACAAAACTAAGGAGTGCATGAATAAAGTGACACAAGTAGTTTATCCTGGTTCACCGCTAACTTGGCTACATCTAGTCCCTTCACTTAAAAGGATTAAATCCACTAATTCAAGAACTTGAATTACAAAGCACTTTCCCCTCAGCCAATCTTCTCAAACAGCCTAACAACCCTAGACTTTTGAGGAACACACACATGTTGACTCTACAAAGTTTTGGAACATGAGTAGTTGCTTCTAACAAATAGATTATAATAATAACTATCACACTCTAAGAAAAACACTTAGAAATTATTTCTCATTCGAACAAGTGTTTCTCTCTTTGAACTCTAAATTGAATTTGGAATTTTGAGTTTGAGTTCTTCTACTCTTATCTAATTTTTTGATGATCTTTTTCTTCAGCCTTGAGTATCTACTTATAGATAAAGTTAGGTCTTCAATTTAGTCATTGTATAATTATGACTTTTATGATCATTACTAGCTTGGTCAACAATGATTTTACTAGTTGAGAGCTAAAACCAGTTAGTGAAATGTACTCAATTTCTGTTGTTGACGTCAAAATTGTGTTTTTTCTATTAGGTGACCAAGATATTAAATTGTCACCTAGAAATATGTAGTTTTCACTTGTACTTTTTATCTCAAATTTATCTCTATATAATCAGAATCAGAATACCCACTTAGTTTATACTCAGAATAGTTAAATGTGATTCCCTAGGGTCAACTTGAAATCTTGCACATACACACACACTAAACATGATGTTGGTCTAGAAGTAGTAAGGTAAAGTAGGGATCCTATCATTCCTTTATAGGTTTTTTGGTCAACTTTTTTTGTCCTGATTCATCTTTTTCAAATGAACAAGTAGGGTGCATTAGTGTAACCATAGGTTTACAATTACTCATCTTAAACTTCTTGAGAAGCTCTTTTGTATATTTAGTTTGATGAATGTATATACCTTTTTGACTTTGTTGAATTTGTATCTCTAAGAAGAACTAAATTTCTCCCATCATACTCATTTGAAATTCAACTTGCATCAATTTAGAAAATTATTGGTAAAATGAGCAATTAGTAGATCCAAAAATAATGTCATCAACAAAAATTTGAATAATAACAATGTCATCTCATATAGATTTTCTAAAAAATGTATTAACTACATGTCCTCTTTCAAAGTTATATTTAAGCAAAAAATTACTAAGTCTATCATACCATGCTCTAGGTGCTTGTTTGAGACCATACAAAGATTTCCTAAGTTTAAAAACATGATTTGGAAATTCAGAACTTTCAAAACTTGGGGGTTGTTTAACATAGACTTCTTTACTTATATAACCACTTAGAAAAGTACTTTTAACATCCATTTGAAATAATGTAATGTTATTATTTGCGGCAAAAGAAAGTAGGATACGAACAACTTCAAATTTGGCCACTAGAGAAAATGTCTCAGTCTAATCAATTCCCTCTTTCTAATTGTAGCCTTGTGCGACAAGTCTTGCGTTGTTTCTGACCACTTTACCTTTTTGATTTAGCTTGTTTATGAAAACCCACTTGGTTCCAACAATGTTCTTCTTTGGTCTAGGTACTTGATCCCAAACGTCATTCCTCTTACTCTTTTGCATTGGAAAAATCCATCAATCATTTTCCAATGCTTCATCAACAGAGATAGGATCATTTTATGAGAGTGAGCCAAACAAAGTGGTATCTTTTAGTGATGATTTGATCCTCAGAGAATCAGTTGCACTAATAATTAGAGTTTCAGGATGAGATGACTTGTACTTCCATCCAGATCTTCCTTTTGCCTTAGCTTGATTGTTTCTAACTTGGTCAGATTCATCCTCTAAAGATTTGTCATCTTCTTAGGATTTGCTTGGATCCTCTGATTTTTCAAGTTCTTTGGTTTGTATGCATTTGCTTCCTCTTGTTTCAATAAACATGCACTATCATTATCTTTCTTTGACTTTTCAAGGTCAATTTGTTTGTCATCAAATGTAACATTTATGGATTCTTCCACAATCTAAGTTTCCCTATTAACACTCTATAAGCCTTAGATCTTTCAGAGTATCAACTGAAGGTACACTTTTGAAACTATGTAATTGATTTAGTGACTAATATAAAAAATAGATGTTATATTTAATTAATTTTTTTGTGTCCCACGACTGTCCAGAAAAATTTCTTTGTTTTTGTTCAAAGACACAAAATATGAAAAGGAGGACCAAGAAATATTTGTTTGCTAAATTGAATACTTACTCTTTTGTTAAAAATAAAGTTAGTATTTTGAGATTTTCTATGAAAGCTAAATGTTTGCATGTGGAATTAGTTGATAGTTGCACTACTATACCTCTCCTTACTCTTTCTACTATTGGCAAATCTTTTAAACTTGCATATGATACTCCTAATTTGTTTGAGGAACTTGTATTGTTTCAAAAAGAATCTTCATTTGTTTTATGATGAAAAGAATGTCCATAAGACTCAACTTGCTTTGAAGCCTTTGGAAATACAAAGTAACTTCTTGTATGTCACCAATTCCAATCCGAGAAAGGTAACGTTGGTACTTGATGTCAATTTCAAGAGGTATAATTTTGTCTCTATCTTGAAAACTCCTTATATTGAAAATGAATATGTTGGAATGTTGAAGATACACTCAAACTTTTTTGTAAGGGATTTTATTTTCAATCTTGAAACGAAAAAAATAAAATAAAAGTTTTAAAAGGTTAATAACATGTGATTAGTTAAAGAGGTTAAAAAATGAGATGATGTGGGCCAATGAATGAAAATGTGTTAGAGGGGTGTATTATTAGTATTTGTTTGATAATTTTGATGATACTTTTTGAAAATTTGTAAAAAAAATAATAATATTATTGACGTTTTAATACATAAAAGATAGAATTGTTACTTAAAATTAAATAAAAGACTAAGTCGAAAAGATAAAAGACTGAAGTTTTACCTAAAATTAAGTTAAAGGACCGCGGAAATAATTAAGTCCATAGCAAAATAATCTTATATTGCATAAGAATCGAGGCTAAGAGAAATTTATAAATAACATTCGTACGCCTCACTATCTACAGTATAAACTAATTACCTATTATTGACAATGTTTTATATGTTATCGGATTAAAACAAATCTACTTTAACATAAGTCAATTATATAATAATGGGTATGAAATTTCCTATAGAAATAGGTATGTGTACTTAGAAGCAAAGGTGATCAATCTATATTTCCACAACTAACAGAAAAGACAATGTATATACAATTAATTTAGATATACTTACCAAACAAAAAGTCAAGTTCCTCGTATCTTTTAACAATGAAAAATGGAGTTAAAGCATAAGATTGGGACATGCAGTTTTGGTTGATATTCCAACTAAGCTACCACAACCTTGTAATAGGATTGCCTGATTGAAAGTACCAATCTTAATATTTATGTTAGGCATTTCAAAAAGAGAAACAAATAAAATTTCTTTGAAATCAAAAGAAATTGTTTCCATTTTATCAACCTCTAGAACCATTGCATTGCATCTAGATCTATTTGAACCCAAAAAAATAGGATCCTTAAGTAAGAAGAGATATCAATGATTGCATTAGATGGGCCTAAATAAAATTTCTAGCTCATAAAAGATGAGTCGTGCAATGTCTTCTCTAAATTATCAACAAACATTCAAAATAAAAATAAAATAAAATAAAAAATAAAATAAACAGATATTTTTCTAATTGCATTAAGAAGTGATTATGGCAGTGAATTAGAGAATGATAACTTTAAGAAATTTAGTGGAAATAATTGTATCTCATGCAACTACTCCTAGAATACCTCGACACAATATAATTGTTGAAATGAAAAACAAATCTCTCCAAGATATTAAAAAGACCATTTTCAATGACACTCAAATGACCAAAAAAATTAAGACGGGTATAGTCAACATAACATGTTATGTTTAAAACATAATATATAAATATGAGGGTCTATTTTCAACCATTCTTTATTTTGGGTAATCCTTACCATCATTAAAAAAAAATAAAAAACTGTGGTTTGTCCTTCTAATATTGCTAATTGTTATTTACACAAAAATGAGTCTATTTTTATCTTGTCACCTTCACTTCACTAAAAACAAATGAAGACTTTATTATGTGCACTAAAAACAAAAGAAAAACAAACAAACAATAATCATTGTTTTGAATTATTGATAAGTGATAATGAAAATGAATTTGAAAACAACAATAGCTAGACTTAGTTGATGTGAATTGAAAAAAATAAAGAAATCCAAAACATACAAACTAATATTGTTTATAAGAGGAGGTATGTGAATTAGGATGTACTAAAAGAATACCTAATTTTAAAGTGTGAGAAAACTCTCACAAAAAATATATGTTGAGTTGAGTCTTTATTCATTTTATTAATAGTGTGAGTGTTTTTTCAAACAAGCTGTATAAATAAAAAAAATTCTGGTTAATAACAATCAAGTTTTGACGCATACCAATTTGTTGTATATTTTTATATGAAACAAATAACATTATTGTGTAAAAACTTTTTTTTTAATTTCACTATAAATAATAATAATAATAATAATAATAATAATAATAAAACCACAAAAAAATTGGAATACAAATAAACTCACTATTGCATTTTGAACTAAAGAATCAAGTTTAATGGGCGATCACTCAAAACTACATCCGTAACTCAAATCAATTTATGATGTTTTTTAAAATAATTGGTGACATACATGTGAAATACGTGCAAGATCATTATTAAGACCATCATATTCGTTGACCATTATATACTGATTGGATTAACCAACCAAAATGAGCTTCCGTAATTATCGAAGTAATAAAACCTTGTGAATTTCATGGGATGCTAAGTTATTTATCTAAATTCTATTGATCTGCTTATATATATTTTTTTTAACTGAATTTACAATTATTAAATAAAACTTTTGACATAATTAAATATTGATGCATTTAATCAAATAAGTAAACCACGTAAAGAGATACATTTATTATTTTTAAACAATAGTGATATTGTAGCGTCAAAATTAAAATATTGTAGCATATAGACCAAAATAATTTTGGGGAACAATCACTTTGAAATTTTATTGGATATAGTACCAACAATCATTTGATACTATATATTTTTTATATTTTATCTTATTCATATTTGAGCTTAATTTTGTCTAATGTGAACAATACTTTATAAAGACTTAGATTTAGTCCGAATTGGTGACAACTATTTTATTACAACAAAATAATGTCATTTGAAAATAGAGACTAAGAATAGTAAATAAAAATCAATTATATTTATCTCTTCACTAATGTGTCTTTTATTAATGAGAAAACTATAAACTCTCATATATCTTAAATAAAATGGAGTGATAAAATAAAAAATCTCACGTTAAGAGACAATCAAATGGAGTATAAAATAAAAAAAATAAAACATCAGGCTTCTGCTGTTGAGTTCTTGCCTAAAAGCGTGTTTGGGTTTGTTAGCAGAGCTTTGGTTTCAAATTAGTGGGGGGAAACACCATTTGTTAGTAAATTTAAACAAAAACAAATGTAAAAAGAGTCATCAATTTTTGTGAATATACAACAAGTTCTAGCATACTCAATATTACAATTCTTGTTGATATAATTCTATAGGCATAGATAGTTAAAACATCAAGTAGTTTTTTAACTATCCATCAATTAAAGTTATTTTTAATTTTCACGACACTTCAGTTTCAAAATCTTCAAACATTATATTTCATGGACATAAAACCTCATTAAATTAAGAACAATAATATTAATTTAAGAATTAAATCAAGGTATAGAGTAATTTTTATTTATTTATTTAGTGTGAATATAAAAAGTACTTCAACAGATCCAGACGAAAATACGAAAAACCATCCATAATTTGATTTGTAATAGTTACTAAATTGAAAAAAAAAAACATAAACAAGAAATACAAATTTGTATATTATATTCAATTTCTAATTTTTGGTACAAATTGAAGAATTCCTAATTCTAATTGATAGGCTACTCAACTAAACAAAATATTCTGAAACATTCAATAGCATTTAGGACTCTGTTCGACTTCTTCTTCATCAAGAGTATTTTCAAGTCGACGATCCTATTCTTCATTTGATTCAAGAAGGCTACTTATGCCTTGGTAATTTGCATCTACGCTCAATTTCGTCATCTTCGCCCAATTGATTCTCAAATTCAACATCAGACTCTTCTTTTGCATCATTGGTCTCTTCTTGTTCATAGCGTAATAATTTCTTGCAATAATTAATGATCATAGCAAGATCGTCGCTGAATATATTTGGTAGAGTAATTATCGCTGTAGTGTCTTCAGACTTGTCAATGAGTGATTGAACAGTTTCCATCATCTTCACAATTTTGGGTTCTACCTTGAAAAAAACACCATCAGTTGTTTTCAATATTATCATGTTTGATAATTTTGTCACTTTTGAGATATGTTCTTTCATTGTTATCACAAAGAAAAAGAGAGAGAGAATAATGGGAGAGAAGAATTAGTATCTCAGATTTTGGTGTGAATTGATTTCAGAAGCCTTATATATATATATATATATATATAGACAAATGGAGAATGCAAAGGTTAAGTGTTGTTAGTATATATTATCTTCTAAGATTTGATTTATTATTTTAAAAATCTTGTACTGTATCGTTTTATTTTTCAAACAAAATCTTTTAAAATCTTTTTGTCATAAATCGAAAAAATAATGAGTTAAAAACAATTGGCGTAGCTTTAATAAAATATAACGGACAGATTTTATTAGGTTAATGTTCTGTTTACATTTGTTTTTACCGTACACCCAATCCACCCTTACTTGTAATTCTAAGTTTGCAATTTCTGTTAAATTGCCTTTACCAATTAGGTGGAAGACTCTTTGTGATGGTGATTTAATTTAATTTATTTCTTTTCCTATGATAATTATATGTTACTGTTGTTTTAGATCATTTCAGTTTTTTACTGTGTGGTTGATTTAAGAAGAGAAATAAGCAAAAAGTATTAGTTGTAGTTTTAAATGGTTGATGATTAGAGCTTGGTTATCAATTGTTACGTAAATAAGGCTTAATTTAATGTCTATGTTTTTACCATTTACTTTTATCTATTATTGGTGGCTTAATCTAATATCAATTGTTAACTATTGTTTTTACCGATGAACCCAATTGTGAGTTAAGAATTTTAATTTGGCTGTTTGGAAACAATTGTGTCGTTGTTTCACTGTAGGCGGAATGTTTTCTTATTGCTGGCCCCCTGTGGTACAGGATCTTGTTTTTACTTTTTAGAGGGAAAGAAAAAAGAAAAATTACTTTGTTTTTTTTTTCTTTCTGTTTTGAACATTAATTTGAAAGAGATAAAGCTGGAGATATTTCTGACCATTATAAGGAGGTTAACTGTGGGGAATTTGGTTTGGAGTATGGATTTTCAAGTGCACAACTTTGACATTTGTTGCGTGTTAAGATTGTTTTTATGGTTTCTCTGGTTCTTTGTATCTCCAATACGCAGGTTGCAGAGAGATTTTGACCAGCTTTGCTGCGCTCTTAGGCTTCTTTACTTTCTTAGTTTTGTTATTTATATTTTCTCTTTTAGTGGATATGTTCTCCTCTTCCTTTAATTGTATTTTTTTCCCTATTTTTCATTTGAAATGTATATAAGCTAACAATTGAAAGAATTTTAATTGTTTAGCCTCAATATTGGAGGCTCGTATGTGCCGGTTTTTGTTGTTGTTATGACTTACATGTCTCTAGAGCTGTCAATTTGATAAGTTCTTTATAAAATTTTTTTTTTATAAAATTTTTTGATTTTTGTTTCGATAAAAAATATTCGATTTTGTTTTGAAAACTTTTTTTGATTTTCTTTCGATAAAAATTTCCGATAAAAAATTCTGACTTTTTTCGATAAAAAATTTCTAATTTTTTTTCGATAAAAATTTCTGACTTTTTTCGATAAAAAATTTCCAATTTTTTTCGATAAAAAATTTTCGATAAAAGTTTTCCGATTTTTTTTTGATAAAAAATTTCCGATTTATTTCGATAAAAAATTTCCAATTTTTTTTCGATAAAAAATGTTTAATTTTTTTTCGATAAAAAATTTCCGATTTTTTTCAATAAAAAATGTCCGACTTTTTTTGGATAAAAAATGTTCAATTTTTTTTTGATAAAAAATTTCCCATTTTTTTTCGATAAAAAATTTCTAATTTTTTTTTCGATAAAAAAATTTTAAAATTAACAAAATATTAAGAGCCTATCGGCCCCTAAAGCCCCCTCCCTTAGGCCCCATGAAATAATGGACCAAAATTAAGAGTCTTAAAAATTATTTTAATAGAAAGCCTAATAATAAAAGCAAAATTGCTATCAACACCCCCTATATTGCTACTCACACCCCTCAACTTTAAAAAAATAATTAAAATGACTAAACTGCCCTTTCCTTTATTTCATCTTCCTCAATACTATTTCTTCTTCTTCTTCTTCTTCAAAACTAACACCCCCTATCTTCTTCTTCATCACTATTATTTCATCTTCTTCAATACTGTTTTGCAACATTAATCATCAACCATCATCAACCATCTCCATTAATCATCAACCATCATGAACCAATTTCTTAAAATCTTCATCATTGTTGTGAATCAAGTAAGTAATCTTCATTTTTGTTTTGTTTTATGTATTTAAGAATGCTGCAATGCCTGAAATCCATAAATGTAGCTTCCATTGTTGTTGCACACCACCACCTGCGTTGCCCTAAACCCAGAAACGTACGTGAACTGAGTTCACGTACGTAAAAAAAATTTAGAAAACCCAGAAACGTACGTGAATTGAATTCACGTAATCAAAAAAATTTCAAATTTTCCAAGCCTTACATGAACTGCGTTCACGTATATGTACGTGATTTCAATTCACGTACACATACGTGAACTGAGTTCACGTAAGGTTTGGAAAATTTGAAATTTTTTTAAGTACGTGAATTCAATTCACGTAAACTGCAATTCAAATTCAAATACTGAATCTCATAAGTTTACGTAAACTGAAAATAAGTAAGCATACGTGAACTCAGTTCACGTAAACTTACGTGAATTGCAGTTCACGTACACTTACGTGATTTCAAAATGCGTACCCTTCTTGGCCTTTTTGATTTCAAACTCCATTAATTACGCAATCTGAGTTCACGTACGTTTACGTGAATTCAGTTTGCGTAGAGTCCAAATTTTTTTAACATACGTGAACTCAGTTCACGTAACAACATAACGTACGTGAACTCAGTTCACGTAACAACATAACGTACGTGAACTGAGTTCACGTAAAATCCCCAGATTTGCAAAAAAAATAAGAACCACAAATCAGAGCAAAAAACATACATTTAACCACAATGTGATGATCAAACTGATGTGTGATGTGTTGAAGGTAACTTTTTAATGATTTTGAGTATGAGTTAGTGAGGTATGATGATTTTTGTATGAGTTAGTGAAGTGTGATGAATTTTGAGAAAAGTGAGTAAAAGTGAGTTGTGGGATAATATTGATGGCAGGGGCATTTTGGGTATTTTTATTTTTTTTTGGTAGTTTAGAGGGGTGTGGGTAGCATTATGGGGGGTGTTGGTAGCAAGAGTGTAATAAAAGAAAAAAGTAATGAGACTTGTAATTTTTGGGCGTTTTTGACAGCTCCGCGTGTGCCTGCCTTCTATGTTAAAGAATCTTATTTGGTTTTGTTGGATTGTCTTGCAGATGTGAATATTGAGTCACCCCCTTCTATGCATCCTTGCAAGAGAATTTGCGATATTACAGGCTATGAAGTAAGTAATGTTCTTTGTTATTCTTGTTTGGTGGTGTTTACTTGCAAGCGGAAGTGCTTTTCATTTGTTGAAGAAGTTTTCAAAATCTATTTAAAAGGCTATTCTCACATATTTTTATTTTACAGAAGTTATGAAAATAATTATATTCTATTAATCTATTCTATCTTTTTTCTTGTCACTAGTTATACTTTAACATCGTATTGAATCAGTTGATAGCGTTAGAAATTGAAACTTAAATAATCACATATATCTTGCTTTTTTGCTAGCATTCAAATCTTGTGATTTTATCTTCTAATTATTTGAGGTGATCAAAAGAAATCTTCTACCTGCATTGAAAATTTTGCTAGCTACATCTTCTCCGAGAACTATTTATTTTCATCTTAGGATGCCCGGTAGAGTGCTCAATCTACTGTTCCTTAGTATTAATTGCTTTTTGCCTGCATAATCCATGTATATTTACAATACCCTCCTCAAGATTTCAAATGAACAACAGGAGATAATGAGATTAAATTCAATGTGTGTAACATTTACTTTAATGTCCATCGCACTTTTATCTTCTGCAGTTGCATCTCACTTCTCAGTATATTAGCCATTACATAATTAATTCACTGTTGAGCAGGGTATTCTTTTCGCGAGATGAAATTTCTTAATGATCTACTGTCGTACTATCAGTCACTTAGTTTTCTCCACACACATCTCCCCAACATTGTTTAACTGTCTGAGTAGGTTTTAGTTTATGTTTGTCTTCCTATAACCTTATATTTATCTTTCTTGCATAAGCAACTGCTTGATTTGGGTATTCATAGACTTGGGAAAGTACAGGGTAAGTTAAGACACGATTCATTGTATATATCTTGTCAAGATTTGGGAACTGAATGTTTTCAGCTTGACCTAATTTAAAAGTATAAGTTTGGTTGAGATTTTGCATCTTAGTTGATAAATCTCTGAAATTAAGAATCATTATAGTTGGAAAAGGTGGATAGTGTGAAGTATTTGTATACTGCATTATTTATCTCCTCTTTGTAATCCTCTTTTTCCATAGAATGTTGCAAATGAATTGTACAAAAAATACTAGATTAATTTAGGATCATGTTAACAACCTGAATAGTATCACACTGATTGAACTTGATTTCTTTGTAATTGTTGAACTCCACACTGTTTTTTAGATACCATTGTGATGTTCTTTTAAGCACCTTGTTATTCAGGCTTGACTTAAATATATACCTTTAACATTTTCAGTTGAATTGACTCTATGCTCAAACAATAGATAACTAAAACTTGCTAATGGATATTATATTGCTTGGTGTGAAGTGTATCCCTGACTCCATTTAATTAATCAATTAAATAATTAAGAATAATGTTTTAAGAATAATGTTGACGGTGATGATTATACCATGGAATAAGCATTTGTACTAGAGAATTAATTAATCAGTTTACCCTGCAGGCACCTTACTATGATCCTAGAACTAATCTCCGGTATGCAAATACTGATGTTTTCAAGATGATCAGATCGCTTCCTAATGAGCATGTGCAAAGATACCTAGCTATGAGGAATGCAGCAGTTGTTCTTAAGTAATTATGCACTTCCCCTCACTTCTGAAACACCTTATTCTTATTCCTTAATGTTTTTTTATCAATTGTTGTAGTAAATATTTTAAGATGTGAAATTGATTTAAGGGGTGTTTGAGAAAGCTTAAGGGTGATCAGCAGAATGTTTGTAAATTACCTATATGGAATAAAACAAAGATTATCATATCCTAATCATGTTATTCCTTATAGTGCATGAATCTTTCTATTATAAATTTTACTCCCTAATTTTGGTACTAACTAATTCCATAAAAATATTACTCGATCAACACATGTTAAGGTATTTAATATTTATATGTAAAGTTTAATAGTATTGTATTGTCTATGTAAAACTATTTTACTTCAGTATAAAACTAATTTAATTGACGATGTATCTTCTACTTTTTCTTATTTGTAAGTTATTTAATACTCCAATTTTATTTTTCTTAGTTTTTAAAGGATCTCATTATAAATTTTACTTTATAGGTTGAGTTCTTTAGTGCAACAATTTTATAAGTGGCATACCGTGGACTAGTATTTAAAAATACTCTTAATGATAGTAGATAATACTCTTTTGAAATAATAGATAATACTCTTTTGAAATAATAGTTTATGACTTTTCTCATCTTTATGAATAAAATTGTGATTTGATTTACGCGATACGATTTTTTTTTAATTTAACTGTTATCATTTAAGTTATTATCTCAATAAATAAATAGAAATTATCGTTAGAGTTTACTTCTAAGAGAGAACGTCTGTGATCATTGAAATTTTAAACATTTTTTAAAACTAGTCTATGATAAACCATGATTCAAATTAGAATTTGCTCTTAAGTTTAAGTGTTCGATTTTTATGAGGAGAAAAAGTATTACTTCCGATTTCAAGAGAGTCAATCACTCTCTTTACAATAAATTATAAGTAAAATTAATAGTTAAAATGTTATATTTTGTTGAAAATTTAATTTAGATAAACTAACTTTTTCAACTATTATATTTGTTTATATTTTATTTTGAAAGAGTAATATTTTTTCTTCTTAACTAAATACAATCTTCTCTCTTGATTGTTTTTTTTTGGTATCATTCGTAAAACTTATAGGCAGAATGATGAGCATCCAAAGTGAAAGTAGTTAGATATGTAGAACAAGAGGCGTTTTGACTTATAAGGCACCATAATACCACATGGATAGGAGGGATTGACGATGAGAACATTTCCAAATCAATGCATATGTAGCCTCCACGTCAGCACCAATGCACACATCAATTCTAAGAACCATTAAAATAATTATCCATAAAATATAAATATTGGATGATAAAAGTTGAGAACAAATATTTGAAGGACCTAAGCAAAAGAGAACCAACTCTTCCCTTTGGGAATTGCTTTCCAAGAACCTACTTGATTGGAAATGATTTGATATTCTCATCTTTGATTGATTAATGTTGTTTCCTATTCATTCATGATGGAATGTGTGTGATTGTTTTGGTTGCTTTCTTTTAAAAGAAGTTAGTTGAGAGAGTAGTGGCTCTCGGAAGGTTGGTTGGCATTCAATGGGAAAGAGGAATTGGATTAATCAAAGACAACTCACTCGAAAGTTATAAATACCATAATACTTCATACATTTTAAAATATATCACCGCTATCTAGTACATGAGAAACGGTTGGTTCGGTTGAATTTGAGTCTATACTCTCAACCCGGCTCAAACCGAAGATTCATTATTAAAGTCCAATTTCGATCATTAGCGTATACGGTTTAATTGATTCATGGGTAAACGGTTTGGCAGATTTTCAGTTTGATTTTTACGGGTTACGTCAATAGCTTTTTGTTGAGTTTTGTTTAGAATGAGATGAAAAATAAATTCAAACATCACTTCCAATAAACATAAGAAGATAAATAAAAAAAATTAAATACTATTAAGAAAAATAATACATATCTAATTTATATAATTCTAAATATGGCTTAAAATTTATAAATAAATTAAATAAATAAGAAGATAGAGAAAAAAAATCATAAATGTAGAACTTGATCTTTGATCTTAGATCTAGTTGTAAAATTTTCATCACCACCACCATCAAGTAAATCTGGTCTTAAAATAGAATTTTGGTGAGGAGGAGTGTGATCAATATGGAGAAGACAAGAAGTTGAATTTTTCATTTTAATTGTTCTGAGTGAGACTTCTGTATTCTTGTGGTGGTCTTTTATTTACAAAAATATTTAAATGAATACTAATAAGAGAAATAGTGAAAATATATATGATTACTTATTTACATGTAAACTATTAGTAACTTGTAAATTGATGTGTTAAAAAAATTATGGCTTAATTGCACTTTTGGTCCCCCTATTATAGGTGAAAATTGAAAGTAGTCCCTCCATTTTGTTTGTCCCCAGTTTTAGTCCCCAAACTGAATTTGAGGCCAAATCAGCATGAGGTGTCATTTTTTTAATGACGTGTCAAGAAATAGCTGACGTGGAATAAATTTATTATTATATTATTTTTGATTAAAAAATATAATTTTTATTTTTAAAAATCATTTTAATAATTGTTAAATATTTTAAAAAATCTAATTAAAATTATTAAAATAAAATTAAAAGAAAAACACGAATCAAAACCCACAAAGGAGGAGCAAGATACTCCTGTTCTTCATCATCATCCTGTTCGTGCAAAGGAGGAGCAAGATACTCAACACGAATCAAAACCCACAAAGCATAAAACCAATCATCTACCCTTTAAAATAAGCAAAGACAAACAAAGCAGCAACCTTTAAGATAAGCAAAGACAAAAATGGCACCTTTAAAATCCCTGCGCCCTGCCCTGCCCTGCGTTTTCTGGGTAAAAATGGCACCTTTAAAATCCCTGCGCCCTGCCCTGCCCTGCGTTTTCTGGGTAAAAATGGCACCTTTCATTTCAGTTTGTGACAATGAGATCAAAAAACTCTTTTTTTTATAGATCAGAGACAAAAATGGCACCTTTATTCGATTGGGGTGTTAATGAAAGGTGCCATTTTTACCCAGAAAACGCAGGGCAGGGCAGGGCGCAGGGCAGGAAAATCCGTTGTGTGGTACTGGGTTAAAATGGCGCTGTTGTTTTTATGCTTAGGGTTTTTGGCTATTGTTGTTCTCAAGTGGGTTGGACCCTATTTGATAGACAAGGTTGGTTCTTTTTTCTCCACTGGTTATTTTTATGTTAGACTGTGATTTGTGTTTTAGGGCTTGAGAATGAAAATTATGCACCTCTTTTGTAAACATTCATTTCTGTTTAGGATTTTAAAAATGTTCATTCATATTGCTGCAGAATCATGTCCTTTGTATAATTGTATTATTTCTTGTTGCTTATGACATGGAATATACGTTGAAATTTTTTCCTGTTGAAAGCAATTCTTTGCACTCAATAAATTTAATTTATTGGTTTTTTTGCTTTGGATTATAATGTTGAGTCAATTCTGATTTATCTCATGGATTCTGGAATTTTTATTTTAAACTCTTGATAAAATATATTTAATAATTTTAATTAGATTTTTTAAACTATTTAAAATGATTTTTAAAAATAAAAATTATATTTTTTAATAAAAAATAATATAATAATAAATTTATTCCACGTCAGCGTCTGCCACGTCAGCTATTTCTTGACACGTCATTAAAAAATGACACCTCATGCTGATTTGGCCTCAAATTTAGTTTGGGGGACTAAAACTGGGGACAAACAAAATGGAGGGACTACTTTCAATTTTCACCTATAATAGGGGGACCAAAAGTGCAATTAAGCCAAAAATTATTAGTGTTGTCTCGACGGTCATACCCATGTTAGTGTAAAGTTGTAGTCACAAGTGAGCTTATAGTGCTTATAACCGCAAAGGTGCATTCTACACATACTAGTAATATGCTCAGTAGAGATGGCAATTAGACTCAGACTCAGTGGATACATGCAAAAAAAACCTACAATGGGTAGGGTAAAAACCCGCATAATGGGTATGGGCACGGGGACGGGTAATTACCCGCAAAATTAAGCGGGTATGGGTACGGGTACGGGTACTATAGTACCCGCCCCGCACTTATATAAATATATTATTTATTTATTTATTATATTATATTAATATTTAGTTTAATTAATTATTTTCCTTTAGGTTTTAATATCTATTAATATCATTGGACCATTACAATATTTATAATCAAATCAAAAGATAAACCTTTGCAAACTTTTTAAGAATTTGATTATGATTAATAGTTAAATAATTGTGACTTTATAACTAAGAATTATATCTTATTAATTGTGTCTTTATAATTATACTTGCAACTTATAAATTGTTTTTACTGATCTCAAATAATATTGTCGTAAGACTTGCAACTTCATAAAATATTATTATGAATATTTGAATGTGTATTGTAACAAGTGTTCACTTGAAATATTTTGAGTTATAAAATATTTTGGTTTATAATATTTTATGATTTAATTTATGATATTTGGATAATTTTTAAATGGGTAAATACCACATATATTCCCTTAACTTAATTTCAGTTAACGTTTTAGTCTTTTATCTTTTTCTTTCCCCCGATTTGGTCCTTTATTTTAATTTTAAGTGACAATTTGATCTTTTATGTTTTAAAATATCAACAATTTTATCCTTATTTTATGCAAAATTTCAAAAAATTCATCAAAAATTTCAAACAAAACACATAAAATTAATTATAATCCTCGATATAATGCTATTTCATCAAATTTATAACTTAAATCTTTAAATAAACTCATATTTTTATCTCTAACAACATCAAATAAAAAATGGCAAATATGAGTTTATTTGAATATTTGAGTTACAAATTTGATAAAGTTTATTTTATATTAAAGAATATAACTAAACTTATGAGTTTTGTTTGAAAATTTTGATGAATTTTTGTAAAAAAAATGATAACATTGTTAACATTTTAAAACAAAAAAGATTAAATTGTCACTTAAAATAAAAATAAAGGACAAAATCGGGAAAAAAAAGATAAATGACTAAAACGTTAACTGAAATTAAGTTAAGGGACTATAAGTGGTATTTATCCTTTTTAAATTTGATCACAAAATAATATTTATTTATCGATTTATTTTAGTTAAAGTGTGGGTAATGGGTACGGTACGGGCACTTAGGTACCCAGAGGGTAAGGGTACGAGTATTAAAGTTGATACTCAAAAGACACGGATATGAGTATTTTTTTAAACTGCGGGTATGGGTACGGGTACTATAGTACCTTACCCAAACCCTAGCCATTGTCATCCCTAATGTTCAGTTAGTACTAATTATGTATGTTATTCTTTATTATAAATATTTTTATCGGTTATAAATAAATATGAATTGAGTTTTATGGATCATTTCTAATAATTAGTACTCCATTTATGTATATTTATTTTACGAAGACACCGTTAAACCTACTCGCTACATCAAATTATAATTTAGGTTTTACGGGTATCAAATCAGTATCAATACTACCTCTATCTTTAATTATAAACACTAATTATTGACAAAAAGAATTATCCCTTAATATAAATCTCTTTTTAATTTATTAGATGTATATTTTTTTCCAAACATACTTCTAATTAATACTACTAATTTGTTTTAAAATATGAAAAATTATTATTGAATAAATCATTACATAAAAAACATTTGTTATTTTTCTATACAAAATAAGCATATTACTACGATACCATTTTTTTCTTAATAAGGGTAAAATTATTAATAACAGTTTATATTTAAAGGCGGAAGTAATAAGTAATAATTGATTGAAGAAAGTATATATAT
>JBBPBT010000072.1:4744769-4849311 GCA_037974875.1 Cicer bijugum | reverse complement strand
TATATATATATATATTTTAAAATATTAATTCTATTTTTCTATAACTTCATTTTATTTATATTTTTGAACCGAGTAGTAATTTGCTATGATTTCGTGACAAAAACATGAAAATATCTTGCTTGATTTGTTTTAAGCCACAAAAATGAACTCCATTTGTTTTTGTTGAATTTTGATTTTTTTTTTAAAAAAAAAATTAAGGGCAAAAATGAAAGTCAAAATTAATTTCATTTAATAAATAGTTATTACCACATCATTATTTTTGTTTACCATATTTATCAAATTACATTACAAAATACAAATAGATGGTTGAATTGAATTGGATGACTCAGTATTCCTTGGCTCACCGACCAAGAACACATCTATTGATCAGAAGAAAGAAAATATGTCGTATGATATATTTGGTGCTAGAGATTCTTGGCATACAATGCAACATTAATGTGAACAAATCGACGGGGGATAATGATAAAATATGGTTAGTGAGACATGTTGTAAATTTGAATTGGTGAGTTAGAATTTAGAAAAATTAGAGATAGTAGAACCAGTTGGATCAATTTGACTCGAGGATTTAATATTCAAAATTTCATATTCAACTAATTGCCTTAATTAATATTGTCTTATGGGACAAATAATGACATAGTTATCAAACACTGATGATGTCATATCTTCTTGTCTTAATAAACACTAAAATATAATACAATTAT
Organism: Cicer bijugum; assembly: GCA_037974875.1. Taxonomy (NCBI): domain Eukaryota; kingdom Viridiplantae; phylum Streptophyta; class Magnoliopsida; order Fabales; family Fabaceae; genus Cicer; species Cicer bijugum. The sequence continues at coordinate 4,848,610 of JBBPBT010000072.1, read as the reverse complement.
TATATCTTGTCTCTTATAATGCGCACCAAATGAACCTAAGAAGATAATTTATAATAATAACATCAATATTGCTTCCCACACCCCTCAAATTGCTTCCCGCACCCCTAATTTTTTTTTGGTACCCAAAATGCCCAAAATGCCCTTCCCTCTATAATCAATTAAAACAATTTTCAAACACCTTCTTCAACCTTCTATTCACTCCTTCATCTTCACTAACCTTAACCTTCAACCTTCAACCTTCACTAAACCTTCTTCAACCTTCAACACATTTTCAACACATTCAACATCATCTTCAACACATTCAACAATATCATCTTGAGTAAGTCATCTTCAACACATTCATCATTTTCATTTTTGGTTTTTGAGCAACACCATTTTCGTTTTTAAGGTTTTCTAGATTCATCATTTCCATTTTTAAGCTTATTGAACACATTTTGGGTTTATCATTGTTTTCTGGGTTTAATGGGTTTTATGGGTTTATTCCATTTTCTGGTTTCTGTGTTTTCTGTGAACACGATACGTGAACTGAGATGCCATACGTGAACTCAATTCACGTATGAGGACGTGAACTGAGTTCACGTAGGAAGGAAGTATGTGATTTGATTTCAAGTACGTGAACTGAATTCACGTAGGACTGCAAATGGAGTTCACGTACGTGAACTGAATTCACGTAGGAAGGAATTAGTTACATAAAGTTCACGTACGTGAACTCAGTTCACGTACGTGAACTCAGTTCACGTAGACTGCCAATGGAATTCACGTACGTGAACTGAATTCACGTAGGAAGGAAGTAGGTACATAAAGTTCACGTACGTGAACTCAGTTCACGTAGACTGGTTATTCAGTTCACGTACGTGATCTGAGTTAACGTAGGCAGGATGGGTGTGATGTTCACGTACGTGAACATGAGTTCACGTAGAGAAGTTTCAAAATTCCAATTGGCAATTGCAAGAACATCAACATTGATCTTGTAGCTATCCTTCATAATAAAATTGAATAGTTTTAAACTAATTTGATTACTCTATATAACTCGATAATCGAATAGTTAAACATGGCTAATTAGAATACTTAATCAGTTAATCTTACAGATTTTATGAAGTTGATCAATTATTTATTACCATTGCACATATTTAGTATAGATGAATAAATTATTGTTCATGTTTATTATGTTTTCTGAATCTTATTGTTTATTATGCAGAAATGGTGCGAACAATGTTTACTGATGGAGACGGTAATGTTATAGAAGGGCCCGAAAGTCGACGTGTTAGACCAACCGCTTCTGCACGGGCTCACCGTGCTCGGCTTGAAATGCGGTACCAACAAAGATTGCAGAGGCAACAAGCAGAACAGGGGCAAGCGAATGAGGCCCAACATGCTAATGATGCTCATGCTGATGAGACACACCGTGATGACGCCCACCCTGATGAGGGCCAAACTGAAGCAGCTGACGGATATCCCGGAGGTCCGATTGACAAATCTGTCTTAAGGACATATGGGGATCATGTGGCGACACGACTATGGGATGGCGTTGTAAGTAAATATTTTATTTTAATGAAATTAAATATTTATTTTAATGAAATTTAATTTTGTGTTTCAACTTACATTTATATTGGTAATTTATTTCAGGATCGCGGAGAGTTAAGGGTTTTTAGCAATGGAAAAAAATTAAAAGAAGCTGTCATTGAAAATGAAGAGGTTGAGGTACTTGTCAGAAGTTCCGGTTTATATCCATTGCTAAAATGCAGCTACGAGATGATCGACAAAGGTCTAATTTCTGCCTTTGTCGAGAGATGGCATCGCGACACTAACAGCTTTCATCTTCCAATTGGGGAGATGACAATTACTTTAGACGATGTGTCTTCGCTGCTGCATATACCCGTCACCGGTGCATTTTTTAGCGTGAGTATATTTAGTAAGGATGAAGCTGCGGAGTTATTGGGTGAGCTAGCTGGGGTTAGTCTGGCTGATGCATACGCTGAATTTAACATGACGCGCACAACCACTGTTCGGTATAGTTGGTTGCTCGACATATATCATCAGCGTTGTGTTGATCAGCATTGGCAGATGGCTGCGAGGGCATTTCTTTTATTTCTGGTGGGTTGCACGTTATTCAGCGACAAAAGTGCTTTTGCAGTGAGTGTTGCCTACCTAGAATGCTTTAGAGACCTCGACTCATGTGGGGGATATGCATGGGGTGCTGCTGCGCTTGCTTACTTGTACGATAATCTTCGAGAAGCGAGCATGCATCAGACTAGGACGGTATCCGGATATCTGACACTGTTACAGGTATTTGCAGTTGTTTTCGTTGTTTGATTGATTTCATCTATTTGTGGTTTGTTGATTTACTGATTTATGAATATGTTATTACATATGCGCAGGCGTGGATGTATGAGCATTTTCCAACATTGTGTGCGAATTATTGTCGACTATCTCCGAGTTATGATGAGGAATACCCGAGAGCACTTAGATGGAAGCCAAAACGGGATAAAGGTTTGGTTATTCCATTTAGGAAAGCACTGGACGAGATTGATGCTGACGACATATGTTGGACACCCTATAGAGAGCATAGACTGAAGCGACCATTTGAGGTTGTTTCACTATTTAGAGGATGGATACGCTGGGGTCCCAAGATGTATGCTCACTTACCAGATAGGGTATTGCGTCAATATGGACATGTTCAAACCATCTCCGGTTCACCTTTGGAGATTGTAGGCCAGACGACCACACCAGAGGAAATGGACATCATGTTTACGCAATATGCTGTTCATGTTGTTGACGCTGGGGCAGTTGTGCACAGACCTGCAGAGTGCGCTAATGAGTACATGGATTGGTTTCGTTGAATTTCTCATCCATATATCATTCGCAGAGAACCAATCTATGTAGCTCCTTCGGTTGCAGAACCTGCCGACGATCATGCTCCAGATGTCACGGTAAATTCATGAAACTTTAAGTTATACATTTATTAATATTATTAATCATTTAATTAATTAATGTGCTTTTTAATGCAACGTCGATCAATACAAATTACAGAGGAGCTTCTGGGTCGACAGCTGGTATTACCTGATGGCATCGCACTCGTCAATGAATTAATTTTAGTATTGCGATCTCAGAGTGGTGGTGGTAGTAGAGATTGGATTAATGTAGTGTCATACCGTAGGAGACATAAACAGACTTAGGATTTAGATTTTGTATTTTGAATCTATTTGATATCTATTTTGGATTATTTGATATCTATTTTGGATTATGGATATTTTGTATGATATTTTGGATTATGGATATTTATTGCGATATTTTGGATTATGGATATTTTGGATAATCAAATGTAGTGATTGATTATTTTTCCTAAAATGTTTGGAAATTACACGTTCATTGTATGTTTGGAAATTACACGTTCATTCAAATAATGCACATATATCATTCAATTTACAATAACTTCATTTATAGTATCTGGAAATATCTGCAACTAATGTTGAATGCGATCCTTGTAAATATTCTCTCATTGTCGAGCTTCTTCGTTGCAATATCTTTTCCACAAATTACTTGCTGGTGGTATAGGAGAATCTGACTTTAAGTAAACCTGTTAAATAAAATAAAATTATAAATCAATTATAAATCAATTATGAATCATCAATTATAAAAAAATTATAGATTATTAATTATCAAAATATACCTGTACAAAATGACAGTTATTAACAAATGCAATAACAATGACACGATGATCTGATGTTGGTGGACTTCTTAGTGGAAAATATGTTTGCGATTGGTGAAGTGATAATGCGATGACAATCACGTTAAACTTTGAAGCAATCACATATCCCATTTCTGGAAGTGTCATCCAATTATCCTTCGTTGCAACTTGCTCAACATACACATTGTGTATAAGTTGTCGAACATAATTTTCTCCACCAAATAGTATCTCGTAATGAGACATGAACTCTTGAAGCTCATTGATACACTGTTCACGGATGAATGCCTAATAGTTCTCACCCATTCCAAGTAAAGCTGCGACAGCACGATATCCATAATTACCATCATCACCGACATCAATAATGTCATCTATGAAATTATGAATTTCAACTGGCAACCAATCTTTGAAGACGAGAACTCTTGGTTGTTGAACTTTGCTAATTGATGGTCGAGGTGTGAGCTTTTGGACTGATGGTCGAGGTGTGAGCTTTTGGACTGATGGTCGAGGTGTGACCTTTTGGACTGATGGTCGAGGTGCCATGTTTTCTAATTTACTGGTATCAATAGTGCTACATGCATTTGTGCCACTACATCGAATACTTGCATCCACATACTCCCACCAAGATGGATCACGCTTCGTTGATTTATCTCTATTTGATACCTTACTTTTTCCTTTTTTTGGTGCACCTTTTGTTTTAACCTTTGCAACCGGTGGAAACATCAACATTTTCGATGGAAACGCGATCTCTCGTAATTTACCTTTAAGTGAAATTTTGCCAGGTACATCAAGTTCTTCAAACTTTTTCACTATGACATCTATTTCATGTTTCACAGATAACTCTGAAGGTTTACTCGATGCATCAACATGAAAAGATAGTTTACTCCACCAAACATGAATAGCAGTCAATGGAATGGAACGTGGGATCATACTATACCTGGCTATTTCACATGCACAAGGTAGATCATGAGTCGTTCTAATTGTGCAACGACACTCAGTCTGATCAATACCTACATACTTGACGCGGTCATACTTTGCCGCAATGTGATCAATTGCATTTTTGGACACAACACCACGCAAATTCACGTATAATCTGTTACTATATCGATGCACCTTTTGAATTATGCTCTTTTCAAATGATGCAATTATCTCATTGTGTTGTAATGCAATCATGCTGTTGATGGTTTCCCAAACACTGCATAGATCACCAATACTATCTTGTAATATCCTTTTCAAACTCCAATGCGCCGACTCAACCCTTTGTGTTGTGGTGTTCCCAAAATGCATAACTCTATTTGTCCACGCCTCAACAAACCTTTCCTTGTGAGGAATTAACCACTGCTCGTGTACATAATCATAAAAAATAAAACAACTACTACAAATTCCTTCAAAGATAGCCAACTTCGTGTAGTACTGAGTCTCATCATAACTGTAAATAAGAGCCTCCCATGCCTCCATTATTTGCACTTGCTTCTTTTTTGGAAAGACGGTCATCTTGCACTTGGCTTTCACATTCTTGCATATATGAAACAAGCATAATAAATTCACTGTTTTTGGAAAAACATTTTCAACCGCGTTCATCAAAGCAAGGTCTCTATCAGTAACGATGACTTCAACTTCACCACTTGTAATCTGTTCTTTCACCATTTGTAGTGTCCATATGAAATTATCAACACGCTCAAATTGTAGATATGCAAATCCCACACAAAATGTCATTTCAGTAGATGTAACACCAATAATCTCAAGTAATGGCATTCGATATCTATAAGTCTTGTAAGTGCTATCCATAATCAATATTATGTGAAAATTATTTACAAGGGTGATAGCGTCTGGATGGGCCCAAAAGATGTCCCTCAACTCATCTGAACCTTCTACTTTCCTATATCGATACACGTATTTGTCGCGTTCCATCAATGTCAAAAGATGTTGCATTTCTGTTCTATTACCTCTAAGTGATGAACGATATGCTTGACGTGCATTGTAAACTTGTTTTATTGTCGTCAAACTTTCAACATTGTGATCCTTCAATGTCATTAAAATGTTTTTTGGTTTTATAAAGTTCTTTGTCATATCACCAAGTACATTTTTCTCATCTTGAGACAATCGGCCTAAGAAAGAGTGACCGGTCAATTTTTTAGCCAATTCGTGGTTATGGAGACCACATATTACATGCAAATACCATCCATCACCAACACTTGATCGTGTTCCTCTCAATCTAAATGGACAATCACATTTTCTAGTCCAAGTACTCTTTGTAATATTAGGATTCTTCCATAGTCTATATTTACCACTTCTTTCACAACCAAGAATTAATTTTGTCTTTGTTCTTGGTCGTGCGGTCGCATTTTCAGATCTAAAAATCACAACAACAATTCCATTTTCCCTTCCAACCTTCCTAGCCCATTTCAATAATTCATCTCGTGTATCAAACATCATGCCGGTTGTAAACATATCAGTCAAATCAATCATAACAGGTTCAACTCCGTCATTCATAGCGTCAATATTAGGTTCCACATCATCACACATTTCTTCAAAATCACGATCCAAATCATCATACATTTCTTCAAACACATCATATTCCAAACCGTCCAAACCTTCATACATTTCATCACTGTTGTCTCCCCCTTCATCCATTTAACTGCATCCAATAAATTACATTAATATAATATAACCATCCCTAAACCCTAAAAAAAATCAAAAAATGGCATGTTTAAAAAATGGCATGTGTACGTGAATTTATAATGCCTACGTGAACTGAGAGTGCATACGTGAACTCAGTTCACGTATCACTCACGTGAATTCAGATAAAGTCACCTACGTGAACTCAGTTCACGTATGCATAAAATGTCCATTTTTCTTCAATTTACGTGAACTGAGTTCACGTATGTTCACGTGAATTCAATTCACTTGTATGATACGTGAATTGAGGTCACGTATGCCTACGCAATCATATTTCACGTATGCCTACGTGAATCCAGTTCACGTACACTGTAAAAATTCATCATCCTATTAGCTACGTGAATTCAGTTCACGTGAACGTACGTGAACTGAGTTCACGTACGAAACTCAGATCTGGAAAAAAAATACAGCTTCAAACTACTCACCTGCTTGTTTAGATTCACGTGAATGACGAGGATGATCCCAAAATGACGAAATGTTCAAAGTGATTGAACTTTATTCAACAAGAAATGCATCCAAATGATGAAGATGAGGATGATGAACAGTAACAACAATGAAGAACTTTGAATATGGAAGGTAGTGAATAGAAGGTTGAAGAGGTTGAAGAAGCTGCTTGATAACTGTTTTAATTGATTAAAGAGGAAAGGGCATTTTGGGCATTTTGGGTTTCAAAAAAAAATTAGGGGTGTGGGAAGCAATGTGAGGGGTGTGGGAAGCAATATTGTAATAACATTCCATTGATTAAAAGTAATAAAAAATATCATAGCTACAATAATAAGTAAGCATTGTTGCAATACACTATACAAACAAATGTAAAATTAAAGCCGAGAGAGATATAGATCAAGAGTTCCACATACAACCAACAAAAGAAAAGCAAAAACATGTATAGCTCAATGCTCTGATTTAACCTTCACGTCTCCATTTGGCAGTACACTTTGTGCTTGCGCCAAACGTTTCAATTCCTACACAGATCCAATAAAACCAAGATTTGTGTTAATGATAATAAAAAAAAACATTATAAGGCCTTAAAATTGACTCGATGCTTCAATTTGGTCAGAAATTCCTTCCTTTTTGTTTGAACGTAGAAAGCAAAGGATGTCAAAATCATAGAACAAATCTAGGATTGGAAACAAGAACCATCAGACCCTACATCATACACAATTTATTAAGAAATTTATATAAGAGATCTAATCAAACAAGTGAGAGCATGACATGTGCAAAGAGCTAATGTTGGCCATACAATACAACCCATACATGGATCCATTCATGTAAGAGATTTGAATGGTAAAAATTAGCCCTTCTCACACTATGCACAAACACGCTCCCTATACACACACACAAACACAGAATAAGGAATAAGGCATAACCAAATAAAGATATGAAGCCAAAACCATCATAGGACAAAAAAGGAGATTTAAGTCTAGGAATACCCAGAATAAAAATAAAAAATAAAAAATAAAAATAATAATAATAAAAAAAAGAATCACAAAAATAGAGGAAGTAGAAGTAGAACCACAAAAGTTTCAGTTAGGGTAAAAGATTATAGTAGAAAATACTCTTCAAGTTTGCAACGTAAAAGTCATGGGCTAGATGAATTCCTACTATGAACTTAAATGTGTTTCATCACCGCTTGCTGAAAAACTTGTCTAAGAAGAGAAGGGTTCAGGGATTCAGGATTGTAAAATTAAGAGAAATGTGTAAATTCGAGTTCAAGGGGTGGGGGTATGAATTTTGATAGCCATGGTGGAAAGGGAACAAGTATATTTACGTGCACAACCTTGTCGTGTCAAGATGGACATCCTTTGTTACAGTGGCAACACAAGTGAATTGAGTGCCTAAATAGACTGAATACTTAATTCAATACAAAGGTATGCTTAATTTACCTTTAGCTCTCCATTTTGAATTAGTCCAAAAAAAAAAAAAAACTCTCCACTTTAAAGGTGAACACAACAACCGATGGCTACAAAAAACATTTAAAAACAAAGGTTTGGAGTTCACGTAGGAAATCTTCAGGTGTGAGTTGTTGACTACAAATTCTAGTGGGAAAATTTTCTATGAAGCAATAGGGATCCCCAATCAACAGTAAAGAAGTTGATGTGCTAAGAAACTGAAAAGTGCAAGAAAAAGAACGTGTGCTTAAATTGTGATGAGAAAACGCAACAGTGAGTTAGATCAGATCCCCCCCTCCCCCTTCTCATTCCCCTATGTGAAGCAGACATATAAGTGTTCAAAGCCAAATATATAAATGAAAAACTGGGAACAGCCAATGATGTAGGAAGGTTATTCAATGGTTATGGATACATTGAAATAAAAGACCAAATAAGTAACACTTACAGCAGCAGAAGCAGCACGGCTCTCTCTAAAACTTTCAACCTCATCAGGGAAGTTCTGCTCCAATTCCTCCAAAAGATGCTTGCGCAAATTCTGCCCCGAACAGAAATGTTAAGTTAGACTGAAGTAACTCATAAATACATAGGAAAACCACATAATGTGAACAAAATGACCAACTTATTGAATAAAAATCAAGAATTAGAGTCAACCTTTAAAGCATCGGTTTTTCCTTTGGTGATCTGATTCTTTGCAATACAGTTGTTTATAATATCCCTGGTAAATTCATCTGGATTCTTCCCATCATCAATTAAACTAAAACCAGAAATAAGTCAACAATTAAATTCATATTATGTTGTATAAAGAAAAACATAGAATCACCTAAGCACATAAAAAGGTAAAAGACTCACTTAACAACCTCCATAGGAACCTGAATGTTGCACTTTTCTACCAATTTAACCATGTTATCAAGCTCTGCAACAAGACCATTGCTGGAAAATTCAAGTAAACTGTTATCAATTTGCAACATAGAGAAAAAGTAAAACCGAAAAAATGCATTATAAGGGATTGTGTAGAAATACATGCGTTGGAGGAGTGGCATTTGAAAGGCAGCATTGAAGGTAGACACTGTAAGGTAAAGCTGGTGGATAAGGCCCAAGGTTTTCTGAATGGAGTTGCTGACCTGGTTCAGGTTTTGCATAGAATCATTAGCTCCTGCTGCCGAAGCTGTTGTGTCGTTTGTTTGAGAGATCAGCATTCCATTTCCCCCCACGGCTGGAATTTGTGATGAATCCATTTGTATTTCTCTATAAACTGAAAGTTTTTTAAACATGTTCAATTCAACATACAAAAAACTAACAAAAGCAAAAGAAAGAGAGTAAGTATAATGCATTGAGCCCATAGACTACCGAGCAATTTTCTTCAAAGTGATTTATATAGTGCTAATGCACAAATTCAAATATAATGAAATTGCAAAATGTTCTTCTCACATGTATATCCAACCATTGGCAATAGGTATTATCATGACCACCCAAAAGAGAGTCATAATTAAAGTTGTCAATTTGTCAAACCCCCTATATATTGGCCCCAACCCACATATTGAAGGGGGCCAAAAAACCTTATAACAAAAAGGCCCATTAAAAAAGAGCCCCCACTATAAAAAAGTCCACAAAATTCTATGGGCTTAGAGGGCCCATAGGCTCATTTAAAAAAAATCAATTATTTTTTTGAAATAAAACATATTTCAATTTTCTTTTCAAATTTTTTTCCGATTTTTATGGTGTATTCATCTAAAGTGTAATAAAGCATAGCATATGTGATATGACAACAACTACTCCAAAATTTCCTACACACACCTCTCGTATATTTAAATACATTAAAAAAATACCACGTTCCCCACTTTTTACATTGATCTCTCAAAAATTAAAAATTAATTGTTAAACACATTTGTCCATAAAACTTACATCAATAGAAGCTTTATTCTTAATTTTTCCTACATAAAGTATGGAATTGAGACAAATGTTTTAAAAACCCAATCAGAACCAGTTCTAATACATTTGAAAGAGATAAATAAACAAATAATAACACAACACAAATAGAAATTAAATAAAAATTAATATGCATAGGAATAACACTGAACTCAGCAGGATGAATGGTAAAATTGATAAGCCTAAGAACACAGCAGGGTCACATACTTAATTCAACATGAATTATAAAATGGGTTGAATGCACAATTGCAGAGTCTCTTTTGTTACATCACAATCTCACTCGATAAATAAATTGAGAAAACCAATTTAACAGAAAAAAAGTGAAGGGAGCCACAGAACGAAGACAACATAGAAAGAAGAAACAAAATCGCGAAGCAGAAGGTTCAATGGACAAACCTGTTCTTCTAGTTTCCAATGCTAGAAAAGTATGTAGTAAATAAGAAACCGATATAATCTTCTAATTTCTTATATATGTCTAAGTATGGACAGAAACCAATGTACCTTATAATCGTATATGGAACACCAGAATCAGCCAGATATTGGGCAGCCTTTCTTTTCCAAACCTGCAATCAATATGAAATGGTATTTAATTTTTATATGTTTGACTCTCAATAATAATGTCCGGTGGTTACCTTCCTAATTTTTTAAGACTCCACCGTGTTTCTATGGGATTCCATCTCCCTTTGGTCTTTTTTCCCCCAAAGATTCTACCCCTTTTCCTTGGTACCTCAAATATGTTTAGTGATTCGTGAAAAAAATGTTAGGATTCTTTAGCAATAATGCAAAACAAATCCCAATATTTTGACAACTCGTCCTCTCTCTATGCCTACATGTTTTAATAAAGAGTAAACCCCCAAAAGGATTCTGAGAAGATTATGGCCCCTTATTTTTTGCTAAAAATCACAAATATCATAATATAAAAGCTAAAAGAAGCAAAAATTAAATGTCAGATCTTATGCTCCATCCAAATTATGTTCCCACATGTGATTTTCAAGTGGAAATTATTTCATAGACTCTACAACTTCAAAAAAAACTACAAATACATAATAACAAAGCTGGTTCTACATGAAAATTTGACAAAGTGCAGCTCAAACAAACTAATATAACATAGTCATTAACTTGAAGAATTACTTAAAGAGAAATCAAGAGAAGGAATTGAACACTCGAGATTAGTGACACGATAGAATCCAATAAAAAATCTAAATAATACTTTTAAATCACATAGTAGCAAAACAATGTAGTTTACGAACCAAAACTCATTAAGAGTCATTATTTAAACATCACAGTATCATACACATTACAGTATTACCTGTAACAACGAAGACAAGAAGGCCGAGCCGTGACGGTGGCGAACAACAATGAAGTCCAAATCAATGCTAAAGTGAATGAGAATCAACCGTGACAATGGTCAGAACCATACGAACGTAGGAGAAAATTGTAATTGGGGATTAGTAAGGAGTTTAATAAAGGGGCTATGTAATTTGGGCCTTTTTTGACAGCTCTAGGTGTGGCAGTGACGGACGTGAACGGCAGAGGGGTAGGTTTAAAGGTGCAGATTGAAGTGTGACGGAGCCCGGAGTTTAGGTTTTCTAATTTATCACTTTCTGCCCAATTTTTTCTGGAGGAAAATTCACAAGAAAAAAATTACTTGATCTTAGTGAATTTATCTTATTAAAGTTTATATACTTTGAAAATTAGGAAAGATAGAAGAGAAACAGGATAGAAGTTGAGTAGAAGTTTTAACTGTTTGGATGAATAAAATGAGTAGAAGAGAAACAGGATAGAAGATGAATAGAAAAATGAGTAGAAAAAAAATAGTAAAAGAAAAGCTGCTGGTATTAGTGGGTATTCTATTTTCCTTTGTGTTTTATTGTAGGTGAAATATATGATTTTTTATATATTAATAAAATATTATTTATGTATTAGAGTTTATTTCTTATTGTAATTCAACACAATTTTTTAATCAATTTTGTTTCCCACACCCCTAAAATTTTTTTAAACCCAAAATACCCAAAATGCCCTTCACTCTTTATTCAATTAAAACACTTTTCAACCTTCAACCTAACCTTCATCTTCACTAAACCTAACCTTCAACCTTCAATAAACCTTCTTCAACCTTCAACACATCTTCAACCTTCAACACATTCAACATCATCTTGAGTAAGCCATTGTTGTTTTTGGTTTTTGGGTTAAGCTTCTTCAAGAAATTCTGGGTTCATCATTTTCATTTTTAGTTTTTGAGCAACACCATTTTCGTTTTTTGGTTAACCTTCATCATTTTCATTTTTAAGCTTCTTCAACACATTCTGGGTTGATGATTATTTTCTGGGTTTAATGGGTTTTATGGGGTTATGGATTTTCTGGGTTTAGAGTTTTCTGGGTTTAATGAACTTGATGATGTACGTGAACTGAGATGCAATATGTGAACTCAATTCACGTATGTGGGCGTGAACTGAGTTCACGTAGGAAGGATTTACATATAAAATGTCTATTTTCCTTCCTTTTACGTGAACTGAGTTCACGTATGTACACGTGAATTCAATTCACTTGTGTGCTACGTGAATTGAGTTCACGTATGCATACGTAATCTCATTTCACGTATTTTATAAAATCATACAAACTCCATAACCATACGCAATCCTATTTCACGTACGCCTACGTGAACCTTAATTCACGTAACTGTAAAAATTCATCATGTTATTAGCTACGTGAATTCAGTTCACGTGAAGATACGTGAAATGAGTTCACGTACGAAACTCAGATCTAGAAAAAAAATTCAGCTTCAAAATACTTACCTGCTTATTTAGATTCACGTTAATGATGAGGATGATGAAAATGATGAAATGTTCAAAGTGATTGAACTTTATTGAACATGAAATGCATCAAAATGATGAAGATGAGGATGATGAAAAATAAGAATAATGAAGAAGTTTGAATATGGAAGTTAGTGAATATGGAAGTTAGTGAATATGAAGGTTGAAGAAGGTGTTGAAAAGTGTTTTAATTGAATAAAGAGGGAAGGGCATTTTGGATATTTTGGATTTAAAAAAAAAATTAGGGGTGTGGAAAGTAATATGAGGGGTGTGGGAAGCAAAATTGTTTTTTAATGTATCTTGCTTTTTTTTTTTCCTTTAAAATGTGAGTATCTTCTAGTCATATAAATAATTGATTTATTTGTTATTTTGACGCTCCCATAGGCCATAGCATAGGAAATGTAATTAAAACTGGAAAGAAAAAAAAACGTTTGTATTACTTGAAACTATAACACTCATTATAAGAAAAACACTCTTCATTTTAGTTGTATATTTTAATTTCAATAAAAAATTAATAACAAATCTAATATCAATTATCTAGAATTTGACAATTGAATTCAAACACATTATGTTGAAAATGATGGAAATTAAATGGAATTGATGATGACATTTAATGTTGTGAATTGGGAAAAATGAGAAATCCCACATATGAGGGACTACACTTCAAAGGATGGCAACAAAAGGAAGGGTTGCCTACGTTCTGAAGGATGATATCCCTTTTTTTGCAGAAGCAAATGAGGTTTGGGATGCTCTAAAGAAGAAATATGATACTGAGGAAGCTGAAGCTAAAAAGTATGTTGTTAGCCGCTACCTCAAATATCATATGACAGATGACATATGTCCCTAAATGAATAGTTTCAGATTGCTGTTATTATTGACAAACTGCCCCTTGCTTGGAAAGATTTTAAAAATTCTCTCAGGCACAAAACCAAAGAATTTTCTGTAGAAAGCTTAATAACTCGCCTTAGAATTGAGGAGGAATCTCGAAAGCTTAATAACTCGCCTTAGAATTGAGGAGAAATCTCGAAAGCAAGACCAGAAAGATGAAGTTCTTCTTGTGGCAAATAACAAGAAAAAGAAATTCATCGGAGCAGTTCTGAAGCCAAACAACAAACAACTAAAGATTCAGAATCGCTCCTCTAAGAAAAGCAACAAGAATGGGAACCCTCCAAAGGTCCCTAATGCCAGACAGCAACCACCTCCTTGAAATGGCCCTCCCCCATTTACCTGCTTCAACTGTGGGAAAGAAGGTCATATGGCACACAAGTGCAGGAACAAGTCAGGCCCTGCAAATCAGGTTAACTTGACAGAAGAGCAATTTGTTGCTATGATAATTGAGATCAACCTTGTAGGTGGATCAGATGGGTGGTGGATAGACACTGGTGCCTCTTGACATGTCTGTTATGATCGTGCTATGTTTAAAACATACACTAATGCTGAAGATAAGAAAGTGATGTTGGGAGATTCTCACACCACTAATGTTGCTGGTATAGGAGATGTGGAACTAACATTCACATATGGAAAAACCTTAATTCTGAAGGATGTCATGCACACTCCAAAAATAAGGAAGAATCTGGTTTCTGGGTTTCTTCTCAATAAGGCAGGGTTCACTCAATCTACAGGGGCAGATTTGTACACCATTTCTAAAAACGGTATTTTTGTAGGGAAAGGGTACGCCACTGATGGCATGTTTAAATTGAATGTTGAATTGAATAAAATGTCTCCTTCTGCTTACATGTTGTGTGATTTTAGTATTTGGCATGCTAGACTCTGTCATATGAACAAAAATGTGATTTCAAACTTAAGTAATTTAGGCTTAATTCCAAAGTTATCTCCAAAGGATTTCGAAAAATATTATTTTTGTAGTCAAGCTAAGATAACAAAGAAATCACATAAATGAGTACTTAGAGAATCTGAACCCCTAGAATTAATACACTCTGATATATGTGAACGTGATGGAGCACTAACTAGAAATGGAAAACGTTATTTCATAACTTTTATTGACGATTGCTCTGTCTTTACTTTTGTATATTTGATGAAAAATAAAAGTGAAGCGCTTGACATGTTTAAGATCTTTGTTAATGAAAATGAAAATCAATTTAATAAAAAGATTAAGAAGTTTCGTAGTGACAGAGGAACATAGTATGATTCTAGTTTGTTTAATGACTTTTACAAAATCCATGGAATTATACATGAAACAACCGCACCGTATTAACCTGAAATGAATGGTAAAGCTGAAAGAAAGAATAAGACTCTTACTGAATTAGTTGTTGCTATTATTCTTAACTCTGGTGCTGCATCTCACTGGTGGGGGGAAATTATTTTGACTATTTGCTATGTTTTGAATAGAATTCCAAAATCTAAAAGCAAAAATTCTCCTTATGAGATAATGAAGAAAAGACAGCCCAACTTGTCTTATCTTCGAACAAGGGGTTGTCTGGCCTACGTCAGAATCCCCGATCCCAAGCGAATTAAATTCACAAGTAGAGCATATGAATGTGTCTTCATAGGATATGTTGTAAACAGTAAAGTGTATAGGTTTTATGACCTAAATGCGAAAGTGATCATAGAGTCAAATGATGTTGACTTCTACGAAAATAAATTCCCTTTTAAATCAAGAAATAATGGGGGCAGCGAACCCAGTCAAGTCCCAGTGATAAGAAATACTGAAAGCAACAAACAAGACGAAACATAAACTCGAAGGAGTAAGAGAGTAAGAATTGCTAAAGATTATGGACCAGAATATTTGGCCTATAATCTAGAAGAGAATCCTGCAAATCTTAAAGAAGCTCAGTCATCTTTGGATGCAGATTTATGGCAAGAAGCTATAAATGATGAAATGGATTCTCTAGAGTCTAACAAGACCTGGCATTTAGTAGACTTGCCTCCTGGTTGCAAACCTATAGGTTGTAAATGGATTTTGAAAAAGAAACTAAAACCCGATGGATCTATTGGTAAATACAAGGCACACCTTATAGCCAAAGGTTTTAGACAAAGAGAAATTATAGATTTCTTCGACACTTTTTCACCAGTCACTAGGCTAACATCCATTAGGGTGCTAATATCACTTGCAGCTATACATAACCTGGTGATACACCAGATGGATGTTAAAACAACATTTTTAAATGGTGACTTGGAAGAAGAAATTTATATGGAACAACCTGAAGGTTTTGTAATTCATGGACAAGAAAACAAGGTCTGTAAGTTAGATAAATCTCTTTATGGTCTTAAACAAGCTCCTAAAGAATGGCATGAAAAATTTGATAACTTAATCATGTCGAATGAGTTCAAAGTGAATGAAAGTGACAAATGAATCTATTGCAAATATGAAAATAACATTTGTACTATCATATGTATCTATGTAGACGACTTATATTTGGATCAAACATTCATGCTGTAAATAAAGTGAAATCATTGTTGAGTAACAACTTTGATATGAAAAACCTTGGAGAAGCAAGTGTAATCCTTGGAATCAAGATTACTAGGACATAAAATGAAATTTCTTTGGTTCAATCTCACTATATTGAAAAGATCCTAAAGAAATATAATTACTTTGACTGTAAACCTGCTTGCACACCATATGATCCAAGTGTGAAACTTTTCAAGAACTCTGGTGAAGGTGTTAGACAAACTGAATATGCAAGCATCATTGGCAGCCTCAGGTATGCCACTGATTGCACTAGACCCGACATAGCCTATGTCGTTGGATTGTTGTGCAGGTTTACTAGCAGACCTAGCATGGAGCATTGACACGCTATTGAAAGAGTCATGAGATATCTTAAAAGGACCATGAGTCTCGGATTTCACTATCAAAGATTTCCTGCCGTCCTTGAAGGATACAACGATGCTGATTGGAACACCCTATCAGATGACTCCAAAGCAACCAGTGGCTATGTCTTCAACATAGCTGGTGGTGCTGTGTCATGGAATCAAAGAAACAAACTATATTGGCTCAGTCCACTATGGAATCTGAAATGATAGCACTAGCTACTGCTAGTGGAAAAGCAAGCTGGTTGAGATGCTTGCTAGCAGAGATCCCTTTGTTGGAAAAACCATTGCCATCTGTGTTGATCCACTGCGATAGTACCGCGGCTATTGCAAAAATTGAGAATCGTTATTACAACGGTAATAGAAGACAAATTCGTCGTAAGCACAACACAGTTACATAATTACTTTCTAAAGGAGCTGTTATAGTGGATCATGTGCGCATTGATGAAAATTTAGCAGATCCTTTGACGAAAGGATTAGCTAGAGAGAAAGTCCTAAATACATCCAAAAGGATAGGACTATTGCCTATAGATTGATGAGTCACCTGTGATGGTATCTGGGGATTTCGTGGTTGATAGTCTGCCTTGCACAATTTGGGCAGTGCCTCGAAACGTCTTAAAGAGAGAGACCTAGTCCGTGACTCAACCCAGTAATTTTAATCAGTGGCATTTTTATTTTTCAAAAGTATTTTTCTGAAACAACAATTTTAAGACGATTTCGAACTGCCATGTCTACCGATGAAATTACTGGGCCAGGTTCCTCTGCTTCTGACTTCGACAAACCGTTTCGGTTTGAGGGCAGTCACTTCAAACGATGGCAACAAAAGATGTTATTTTTTCTAACCACAAAAATGGTTGCCTACGTTTTGAAGGATGATGTCCCTTTTGTTCCAGAAGCAGATGTTGAACAACCTGAACTGGATAAAATAGCTGTTGAATTAACCGAATGAGAACATAATGATTACTTATGTAAGAATTATATTCTTAATGGATTTGCTGACGATCTGTATGATTACTACAGTTCCGACAACAATACTGCTTGACAGGTTTGGGAGGCTCTAAAGAAGAAATATGATACTGAGGAAGCTGGAGCTAAAAAGTATGTTGTTAGCCGCTACCTCAAATATTAGATGACATATGACATATCAGTGAAAGCTCTGTCTCACGAAATTCAGAAAATAGCTCACAAGATAATCTCTGAAGGTATGTCCTTAAATGAGCAGTTTCAGATTGCTGTTATTATTGAAAAATTGCCCCCTGCTTGGAAAGATTTTAAAAATTCTCTCACGCACAAAACCAAAGAATTTTCTCTAGAAAGCTTAATAACTCCCCTTAGAATTGAGGAGGAATCTCGAACCAGAAAGATGAAGTTCTTCTTGTGGCAAATAACAAGAAAAAGAAATTCATCGGAGCAGTTCTGAAGCCAAACGGCAAACAACTAAAGATTCAGAATCGCTCCTCTAAGAAAAGCAACAAGAATGGGAACCCTCCAAAGGTCCCTAATGCCAGACAGCAACCACCTCCTAGAAATGGCCCTCCCTTATTTACCTGCTTCAACTGTGGGAAAGAAGGTCATATGGCACGCAAGTGCAGGAACAAGCCAAGCCCTGCAAATTAGGCTAACTTGACAGAAGAGCAATTCGTTGCTATGATAATTATGATAAAGAATGTTAATTATGATTCTGAATGTTAATTATGATTCTAACTTAAACAAAGGTTAATTAAGAATGTTAATTATGATTCTAAATGTTATGTTAATTTAACTTGTGCTTTTGAGTGAATGAATTCAAAGATAGGAATCAAGCAAAACAAAGAAATCATAACATATAACAAAGGAGAACATTCTCGACAAAATCCATGAAAACGGAGAATGTTCTTCAAGATCAAGACTGATCATGACATGCCCAAGATCTATCAATCTCCACTAGTTTAAAGAAGATGTTGCTTCTAGAATATACACTTATGTTATCCGTACTTGACAAGGATACTCTATGATCCATTTTAATCAAAGAAAACATTCGAATCACAAAGAGAAATGGTCGTGAATCAAGCATGTTGAAGCAAGTCTAAACTATCTCTAACTTGACTGTCAAGAGAGTTAAACGATCTTGAATTAAACAGGACACCAAGATTAGTCAGGAAGTTATCCAGAATGATCAAGAATCACCCTCCAAATTGATCATCGATCTTCAGAATGTTCAAAGACTGAAACTCTAGATTGATAATCAATCTCCAGAATTGCCATTAAAATTCTGCAGAAGTTCATTATCATTCTCTAAGCTATTTTTACAGAATCTAAACTCCAGAATAAAGAAAAACAACAACAAATATATCTGAATTATAAAGGATTATTAAACATAAGAGAAATCTTATTAAAAACAAAAAAATCAGCTCAGTCAACAAAGTTCAAAAGTATTCAAAAAGCTAGAATGTTTTCATTCATATATATTGGTTTTGGTCAAAAGTGACAGAGCACTACCAACAACTCTTTTGAGCATTATTAATTGCTCTAAAACGCCTATAAAAGGAAAGCCAATGCTCAGGGAAAGTGAAAAAGTTAAAGTGCTAACAAGACTTCTAAAAATATTCACATACACATACTTAAAATCACTCACTGTCTTTACCGCCAAGACCAATTCCAAAACCAACTTCTTCTTATACCACTTTTTTAGAACAATTAAAGACCATCCTCAAACACAAATCATTGGAGACACAACTGATAGGATTCGAACAAGAAAATCATTCAAGAATGATGAAAACAACATGACAATGATATCTCAAATTGAACCAAAATCAATTAAAGGAGCCATAATTGATCAATCTTGGATTGAGGCCATGAAGGAAGAACTACTATAGTTTGAGAAAAATGAGGTCTAGACCTTGGTACTTGATCCACAGGATCAAACAATCATTTGTACACGCTGGGTTTTAATAAACAAATTAGATGAAGAAGGTAAGGTTGTAAGAAACAAAGCAAGATTAGTGGCTCAAGGGTATAATCAACAAGAAGGTATAGACTACGACAAAAATTTTGCTCCAGTTGCAAGATTTGAAGCTATTCGTATACATCTTGCATATGCATCTCATAAGCTTGTTAAGTTGTTTCAAATGGAAGTTAAAAGTGCATTTTTAAATGGTTTTTTAAATGAAGAAGTTTATTTGAAATAACCTTCTGGCTTTGATGATCAATTAAAACCAAATCATGTTTTCAAACTTACCAAAGCTCTATATGGATTAAAACAAGAACCAAGAGCTTGGTATGAAAGATTAAGTTCATTTTTATTTAAAATGGATTTTTTAGAGGAAAAATTGACACTACATTATTTAAGCAAACTAAGAAAAATGATTTACTTATTGTTCAAGTATATGTCGATGATATCATCTTTAGATCAATAAATGAAAAAATGTGTTAAGGATTTTCAAAATAAATGCAAAGTGAATTTGAAATGAGCATGATGAGAGGGTTAAGGTACTTTCTTGGATTGCAAATTAAAAAATATGAAAATGGTATTTTTATTTGTTAAGAAAAATACATTAAAGATGTGTTAACTAAGTACAAAATGAATGAATAAAAAATCATGTCTACTCTCATGCATCCATCCTCTTCATTAGACAAAGATGAAAATGGAAAAATCTGTTTCAAAAATGGAATATAAGCGAATGATTGGTTCTCTGCTTTATTTAAATGTCACTAGGCTTGATATAGTATTCACAATAGGATTATGTGCTAGATTTCAATCAGCACCAAAGGAATCTCACTTAACTGTAGTGAAATGAATTTTTAGATATCTTGTTGGAACTACTGATCTTGCCCTTTGGCATAGAAAAAGTTATCATTTTGATCTTATAGCATATTGCAACGCTGATTACGCTGAAGATAAAATTGAAAGAAATAACACTAGTGGAGCATGTCAGTTCTTAAGTGAAGCATTAATAAGTTGGTCTTGCAGAAAACAATACAATAGCTTTATAAACCACTAAAGCTGAATATGTCTCAGCAGTAAACTGTTGCTCACAAATTCTTTGGATTAAAAATCAACTTGAAGACTTCAATATAAGTTACTCAAACATTCCAATTTACCGTGATAATACTAGTGCAAAGAATTTATCTAAAAATCCAATTTAGCATATTCGATCAAAGCATATTGAAATAAAGCATCATTTTTTTTTGAGATCATGTTAACAAGAAAGCTATTAAATTAATCTTTGTTGATACTCAAAATCATCTTGCTGACATTTTTACAACGCCTCTAGTTGAAGATAATTTCAATTTGATCAAAGAAAAACTAAAAATTGTGAAAAACCCGAGAATTCAAGTTAAATTATGCTTGTTCAGAAAGCGGAGAACGATAATCAATCTCTGTTTTTCAGGCATCAGTCTCCGTTTTCCAACCATCATTCTCCCCTACGTCATCACTTTCTCTCTTGCACAGAAAATGAATATCTTGGCATTTTATGCATGTGTCTTCTTGTCTTCAAAAAGTGCACTAACACGCTGCCTCAGGCTTCTCGCCCCCAAATTTCTTCTCCTTCCCAAGGTTCAAATCATTATTGCATTTTCTCTTCAAAATAAAAAATTATGTTGTAAATTGAACCACATCAAACCCTTCATCATTTGAAACTGAAACATAAAACTTTCATTTTTCCTCAACTTTGTTTTCTCCAAATCCTTTTCTCAAAACACAACAATGGTGCGCACTAAGACGTTTGCACGCAAAAATGCATATCCCTACTCACCATCTTCAATCTCTATAAGTCGTTCACCCTCTCCAACACCATCAACTTCTTCTAATACCACTTGTTCAAATTTCCTTTCATCTTCCCCAGAACCAAACCCTAACCCCATTAACCTAGATCACGTGTCCATTGTCCTTCCACCTCTCTACACATGTCCTCCTCCAAACCTCACTCAAGTTCCTCCATATTTACGAAATCCTACAATAATAAAAAGACACTCTATACATGTCCAAGAAGGAATTGTAACTTGAAAAGCTTCAAACACCAAACTATCGCTCTTCATCATCTCTAGTTCTGAAACTGATAAATCATCTGAAACGTCTCCTCACACAACTCTAACAGAGAAGGAAATTACCCCAACAAAACCCATGACCCTGTATAAATCATCATTTTCTTCTAAACCTTCTCAATCAACTCTAACAAACCAAAAACGGAGATGGATAAATGATTTTTTTTTTTCACAAAACCATCTCAGCATTCTCCTATAACCACCAAACCAACACCAGGTTCTATGATGCTTTGGGTAGGACTTCATTTTTGCAAACATTTGAATGCTATTATCTAGATGTGGTTAGGGATTTTTATTGTCAAGCCAAAACATTTTATGACAAATCCCTCATAGTTTCCACAGTCAAAGGGATTGAAATCAGGTTGACACATGACATTCTAGCTACGATTTTTGACCTTCAAATAGAAGGGCCTGCCATTTTTGGAAGCAAATGTTATATTTCCCTAAACATAAAACAGACAAAGGTGCTCTCTAATTTGTTCCAAGAAGGGTCCATTCGCCACTTCTCAACCTATCTTAAACCATTTCCCAAGGTTTTTAACAACATTAACCAACATGTTGTACTTCCCTACTATAGAAGTCATGAGTATGTATGTGAAACCGATGCATTGATCATCTATCACCTTCAAAAATGCAAATATCTCAACCTACCACACATCATCATCCACCACATGATAACTACTACCACCAAAGATTACAAAAAGTACATAGTCCTTTATGGGATGATCTTCACCAAAATCTTCAGGTACTTTCAAATCACTCTCACAAATGAGAAAAATCTCATTCAAATTTCCAAGTTTTTCTCAAAAAAATATCTTATATGAGGAAAACCACTTCTGAAACGCCTACTCTCGCACCTTATTTCCCACCAAAATCACTAAAGTGGAAGCGCTCAGCAAGGAGAATATTTGCTCCTACACAAGCCCTAGTGTCACCACACCAATCACCTGAACAACCAATAGAAGTAGTAGTTGAAACTACTCAAGAACATTCTCCACCAAACCGAGAACGTTCTCTAGAAAAGCCTACCAATCCTCTTAGTTTCTCCATTTTTTCTCAACTATCAACCCTATCCTCCACATACTTCTTCTCTTACTAAAAAATACTCTACTATCCACCACGTGACTTGGATACATTACTTCCAAACCATCGTATCAACACCATGTCTCCCTTTTTCCTTTCCCCCCAAAAAACCAGTTTCTCCATATGTGGAATCAGTAAGTTTTTAATCTTTCCTGACACTCTTGGCCCATCCATACAATAAAAAACATCTTCTGATTCGTTACCCCTAGTGGTTACCTCTTTTGCCACTCTTCCATCCATATGCACTTTCCCCATTCCCTCAACCATAATTGTTGCTACCACTTCTCAACCTTCCACTCGTCTCCCTACTCCTCATCCCAAGGTTGAACCGTCAATCTCTAACATCATGGATGCCCTTCAAACCATTATGGTACGCCAACTTCAGTAGGATCAAAAAACCACTTTGTTATGCACCTAGCTGACAGAGCAACTTGCTCTCAAACTAGGACTGACTCCTCCGCCCATTTATCCTTCTCCCATTCCTCAACCGATCACTAACACTACAAAATATTCATCTTCTAAAAGGTCATCTCCATCACTTGCTACTTAGGATATTTTCCTCCTTCCTTTTTGTATCACAAAAGGGGAAAATTAAATTAATTTTTATTCTATTTGTAGAAGTCCTTTTTGTATTTAGGAACTTTTGAATATGTTGTTGCAAATATGATATTTTGTATCTTTGAAATGAATTAATGGAAAACAGTTTATGTTGAAATTATATGCATGTTTTAATTTTATGACAAAATCATTTACTGCATCAATTGAGGGGAAGATTTTAAGAATTTGAAACTCTCAAATTAAGTTTTGATGAAAAAAAAACAAAAGTTAATTAAGAATATTAATTATGATTCTAAAAGTTAATTTAATTTAACTTGTGTTTTTTTGTGAATTAATTCAAAGATAGGAATCAAGCGAAGCAAATAAATCAGAACATATAACAAAGGAGAACATTATGAACATAATATGTGAAAATGAAGAATGTTCTCCAAGATCAAGACTAATCATCACAACCCCAAGATCAATCAATCTCCACTAGTTCAAAAAAGATTTTGCCTCTAGAATGTTGACTTATGTAATCAGTACTTGACAAGGATCAAGTAAGATCCATTTTAATCAAAGAAAGCATTCAAATCACAAAGAGAAAATGTCATGAACCAAGGAAGTTGAAGCAAGTCTGAACCATCTCCAGCTTGACTGTTAAGAGAGTCAAACAATCTTGAATTAAATAGGACACCCTAATTAATTAGGAAGTCACCCAAAATGATCAAGACTAAACATTCAGAAAGTTCAAATACTGAAACTCCAAATTGATTATCAATCTCTTGAATTGTCATTAAAATTATGTAGAAGTTCATCATCATTATCCAAGTTATTTTGATAGAATCAAAACTCCAGATCGAAGCAAAGACATCGACAAATTTATCTGACGTATAAAGGATCATTAAACACATGAGAGATCTGATCAAGAACAAATAAATCAGCCCAATCAACATAGTTCAAAAGTATTCTAAAAGTTGAAATATTTTTATTCATATATATTGGTTTTGGTCAAAAGGGACAGTGCACGACCAACAACTCTGTTGACCATTATTAATTTCTCCAAAATGCCTATAAAAGTAAGGCCAATGCTCAGGGAAATTGAAAAAGTTAAAGTGCTAACAAGTCCCATAAAATCATTCACCTACACATACTTGAAATTCTCATTTTCTCATTAAAGAATCAATTCTTATTATATTTTAATACTCTGTTATTATTGTACTGAATTCTTTGTAAAGAATTGAGTCTCACACAAGAATTGAGACATCTCATATTCTATTAAAACAATCTCTTCATTATTGTAAAACTTAAACAATAAAAATTTAGTATAGTTTGGGTAGATTGTTAGGTGAACTGATTAAATCGCTTTCTGGGTGGAAAGAAATTAAACTTGTTACAGAACAAGGTTGATATAAAATAGGTGCTGTAAAACCAAAAAGGTTCTTTATTTTGAACACTTTGTGGAAAATCTCATAGTTGTGAGGGCTGGACTTAGCCCAAGTTGGGTGAACCAAGATACATCCGTGTGTGGTATTATTTCTCTTATCGCCTTATTTATTAAGCCTGATTAATCATCTAAGTTAAAAACAAAAACTGAATTTTCGATTTTAAGCTATCCAAGAAAGTTCTCTATTTGCTGGTAAAAACCAAGAACGTTCTTCGCTTTCTGTTTTCTTAACCGAGATCATTCTTGAGTTAAATGCTTAAGTTTTTTCATGAATTTTTATATATGAACATTTATAATTTAAACCCCCTTCCTTGTAAATCAACATTTATACTTCAATTGACATCGGAGTTCGGTCTCTAAAAACATTAAACACCTAACAAGTGCAAGAGTAAAGATCTAGAAGAAAAGATATTGAAAGCAAAATATATTGTTGAAGGAATATCTTCAAATAGACCACCTTACTTTAATGGATTTGATTATTACTTCTGGAAGAATAAAATGCAGCTGTTTCTGAAATATCAAGATATAGGAATAAGGCGCATCATTACAGATATAGATTTCATACCAAGAGTTGATCAAAATGATTCAACCTTTGTTGCGAAGAAAGAAGTAGATTAGACAGTTAACGATAAAACTAAGGTTCTCCTAAACTCTAAAGCTCAATTATTCTTATTGTGTGCTTTGAGAAGGGAAGAAAGTGAAAGAGTTGTTGAATGCACAACTAGTAAAGAAGTATGGGATACACTACAAACTTATCATGAAGGAACAAGTCATGTCAGAGAAACAAGAATAAACATTGGCATAAGAAAATATGAAATGTTGGAAATGCAAGAAGGAGAAACTTTTGATGAAATGTATTCAAGGTTCATGACAATAGTAAATGAAATGTGTTCTCTTGAAAAAATTTACTCAGTACAAGATAAAGTAAGAAAAATTATGAGGTGTCTTCCAATCATATGGAGACCAATGGTAACAGCTATAAGCCATGCCAAGAAACTTGAATTACTTTCCCTGGAAAAATTAATTGGAACCTTAAGAACACATGAAGTATTGCTACAAGAAGATAAACCAGTCAAGAAATGAAAGACAATAGCTCTAAAGGCATCTCAAGAAAGTGTCACAATACAAACAGAGGAGGAACTAGAAGAAACTAGACAAAAAGATGTTGATAAAGAAATTTCTCTTCTCACCAAAATGATATAGAGACCGATGAGAAGAAGAGATCAAATCAAAAAGGGATTTCAAAACAAAAATCCCAAAAAGAAGTGGTCAAAAATCCAAGTCACATGTTTTGAGTGTAGTAAATTAGGACATTACAAAGCAGAATGTCCCTTAAATAAAAAGCCACCAAAATGATTACCTTTCAAAAAGAAACCAATGATGACCACATGGGATGATTCAAAAGAATCATATACAGAAGAAGGTGAGGAAGCCAACAAATTCTTGATGACTAAAACAAAAGAAGATAGAGGTAAAAAATTCTAAACCATGTTATTTATGTGAACATTTGGGAAACAAATTTGATAATTTGTTAGATGATTCAAACCTTCTTATTCAAAAATGTAGTTCCTTTAAAGAACAAGTACATAAAGCGAAAGAAGAAAAAGAAAAACGTTTTCCTTAAAATTGAAAATGAACTTCTTAAAAATGATTTGTCAAATTTTATTAAAGCCACTAAAACATTTCAAAAAATCACGGGATCTCAAGTAGAAAACTTTGATAAAGCTGGTCTTGGTTTTAATCAAACTCAAAAAACAAAAATGTATAAAAAATTTTGTGTTCCATAAAGAAATGAAGAAAAATGTAAAACAAGATGCTCATATTGTAAAACACTTGGACATTTGGAATTTGATTGCTACTTTAAAAAAAGAGATGAAAAGATTAAAGGCAAAAGGCAAAAGGCTTTTTAAAGGGAAAAATCGTTTTGCAAATAAAGCTAAACCAATTTTGAAAAGTCTGCAAAAAGGAGAAAGTTCTCCAGGCTATTTGTGAAATGGAGAATGTTATGATAAAAAAAGTAGAATTTTCTCCATAAAGCATGGAAAAAGGAGAACAATCTCGAATTGCTTCCAAATCAAGATTAAAACCTTTTAAAACCCAGATTACGAAGTCAATTCCAAGATCACTAATTAAATGCTCCTACTGTCTCAAAATTGGTTATCAAGAATTAATCTGCTATTTTAAGAAGAAATTTTTTTAAAAAACTAACTCTCAAGGACCCAAGAGAAAATGGGTACCTAATATTGGTATAACATCTTATGCAAGTTGGATTTCCAAATGTCAATAGAAAGCCTTGGTTCTTGGACAGTGGTTGTTCAAGAAACTTGACAGGAGATAAAAATGCTTCATGTCATTCATCAAGAAAGATGGAGGATCAGTTACTTTTGAAAACAACAATCAAACTCATATTAAAGGTAAATGAACTATTAGTAAGACAAACTTTGCTCAAATAACTGATGTTCAATATGTTGAAGGTTTGAAACATAATCTTCTAAGCATAAGTCAGTTATGTGACAATGGTTTGAAATTTATATTTAAACCAAGATTATGTGAAATCAAAAAAACTGAAACTAGAGAAATCCTCTTTTCTGGGAATAGAAAGAAAAATTTATATGTCTATATCTTGAAGAACTACCTAATGAATCCTGTTTTATAGCAATCAATAAAGATAAATGAATATGGCATAAAAGGGACTGACATATAAATATGAAAAAAATTTCAAAACTAGATCTTGTTAGAGAATTACCCAAACTCAATTTTGATAAAAATAAAATATGTGAAGCTTGCGCAAAAGAAAAGCAAGTCAAGAGCAGTTTTCATTCAAAATATTTTGTAACTACATACAGAGCTTTTGAATTGCTTCACATAGATCTTTTTGGGCCAATCAAAACAATAAGTCTTAAAGGAAAGAAATATGGTTTCTTTACTGTTGACGATTTCTCAAGATACACTTCGGTATTATTTTTAAAAATATGATGCATTTTAAACCTTTTGCAAAAAGGTACAAAATAAAAAAGAATCCAACATCATTTCTGTAAGAAGTGATCATAGAGGAGAATTCATAAGTGCCTCTTTGAAAACCTTATTTAATGAACTTGACATTTCTCATAATCTATCTTGTGCAAGAACTCCACACAAAAATGGAGTTGTAGAATGAAAGAATATAACATTACAAGAAATGACAAGAACAATCTTGGAAGAATCTAATGTTGAAAGATATTTCTAGGTTGAAGCTATTAAAACTTCTTGTTACATTTTAAATTGTATCCATAAGAAAAATCATCAACAAAACCCCATATGAAATATGGAAAATCAGGAAACCAAACATTTCTTATTTTCACATTTTTGAATGTTATTGTTATATTTTAAACAACAAAGATGTTATTGGAGAATTTGATGCAAATTCAGACAAAGCAATCTTCTTAGGTTATTCAACTGATTCTAAGGACTAAGGTTGTAGAAGTCAATATACATATATTATTTGATGAGTTTGATTATTTGGATATGAGTAAAAAAGACGAGGAAGAAGAAATTCAATATGGTCTGCAACAATAAAACAATCTGCAATTGAAGATCATCCTCAAACACAAATCATTGAGGACACAACTGATGTGATTCGAACAAGAAAATCATTCAAGAATGATGAAAACAACATGACAATGATATCTCAAATGGAACTAAAACCAATTAAAGAAGCCATGATTGATCAATCTTGTATTGAGGCCATGAAGGAAGAACTGTTGCAGTTTGAGAAAAATGAGGTGTGGACCTTGGTACCTAATCCACATGATCAAACAATAATTGGTGCGGGCTGAGTTTTCAGAAACAAATTAGATGAAGAAGGTTAGGTTGTAAGGAACAAAACAAGATTAGTGGATCAAGGCTATAGCCAACATGATGGTACAGACTACGACAAAGCTTTTGCTCCACTTGTAAGGTTAGAAGCTATTTGTATACTTCTTGCATATGCATCTCATAAGCTTGTTAAGTTGTTTCAAATGGATGTTAAAAGTGCATTTTTAAATGGTTTTTTAAATGAACAAGATCAATCAAAATCAAATTATGTTTTCAAACTTACCAAAGCTTTATATGGATTAAAACAAGCATCAAGACCTTGACATTAAATATTAAGTTCTTTTTAAATTAAAAATGGATTTTTTAAAGGAAAAATTGACACTATATTATTTAAGAAAACTGAGATAAATGATTTTGGATCAACAAATGAAAAAATGCGTGAAGGATTTTCAAAACTCATGCAAAGTGAATTTGAAATGAGCATGATAGAAAAGTTAAAGTATTTTATTGGATTGCAAATTAAACAATAGGAATGATTGGTTCTTTACTTTATTTAATTGTTAGTAGGCCTGAAATAGTATTCGCAGTAGGATTATGTGCTAGATTTCAATCAGCACCAAATGAATCTCATTTAACTCCAGTGAAACACATTTTTAGATATCTTGTTGGAACTTTTGATCTTGGCCTTTGACATAGAAAAGGTTCTCATTTTGATCTTATAGCATATTGCGGCGTTGATTACGCTGGAGATAAAATTGAAAGAAATAGCACTAGTGGAACATTTCACTTCTTAGTTGAAGCATTGATAAGTTGGTCTTGCCGAAAACAAAATACAATAGCTTTATCAACCACTGAAGTTGAATATGTCTTAGCCGCAAACTGTTGCTTACAAGTTCTTTGAATTAAAAATCAACTTAAAAGACTTCTCTATAAGTTACTCAAGCATTTCAATTTATTGTGATAATACTAGTGCAATCAATTTATTTAAAATTCAATTCAACTCTTTAGATCAAAATATATTGAAATAAAAAATTATTTTGTCTGTGATCATATTAACAAGAAAGATATTGAAACTTCAAAAGCTTCAAACACCAAAACATTGCTCTTCAATAATCTTTTATGTTTATTGGAAGTGATGCTTGAATTTACTTTTCATCTCATTCTAAACAAACCTCAAGAAAAAGCTATTGATGTAACCCGTAAAAACCGAACTGAAAACCCGCAAACCGTTTACCCATGAATCGATTAAACTGTATATACCAATGATCAAAATTGGACTTTAATAATTGATCTTCGATTTGAGCCGGGTTGAGAGTATAGACTCAAATCCAATCGAACCGACCGTTTGTTATGTACTAAATAGCGATGATATATTTTAAAATGTATGAAGTATTATCCTATTTATAAGTTCGGGTGAGTTGTCCTCGTGAGTTGTCCTCGAATAATTCAATTCCTCTTTAGCATTGAATGCCAACCAACCTTCCTATGGCCACAACTCTCAACTAATTTTTTCTAAAAGAAAGCAACCAAAACAATCACACACATTCCATCATGAATGAATAGGAAACAACATTAAGCAATCAAATATGAGAATATCAAATCAAGTATGTTCTTGGAAAGCAATTCCCAAAGGGAAGAGGTGGTTCTCTTTTGCTTAGGTCCTTCAAATACTTGTTCTCAACTCTTATCATCCAATATTTATATTTAATGGATAATTAGAAGGTATCATGTTTAACTACTTCACTTTGGATGCTTATCATTCTGCCTTTTAAGT
Organism: Cicer bijugum; assembly: GCA_037974875.1. NCBI lineage: Eukaryota > Viridiplantae > Streptophyta > Magnoliopsida > Fabales > Fabaceae > Cicer > Cicer bijugum. The sequence continues at coordinate 4,818,189 of JBBPBT010000072.1, read as the reverse complement.
TTTTCAAATGATACCAAAAGAAACCACCATTGGAGAAGATTGTATTTAGTTAGAAAGAAAATGTTACTCTTCAGAATAAAATATAAACTATAATAGTTGAAAAGTGTATCTACGTAAACTAAATTTTAATGAGATATAACAATATTTCAACTACTTTTTTTTTTATTTATATTTTATAATAAAGAGAGTGACTGACTCTTTTTAACAGTACCATGCATGATTTTCCTAAAAAATCGAGCCTTAGACTTAAGAGCAAATTCTAATTTTTATCATGGTCTATCACATACTAGTTTTAAAAAATGTTTGAAATTTCAATGATCATAGACATCGTCTCTTAAAAATAAACTCTAACGATAATTTTAATTTATTTATTGAGATAATAACTTAAATGATATCAATTAAATTAAAAAAAAATATGTACCATATAAATCATATCACAGTTTTATTTATAAAGATAAGAAAAGCCACAAACTATTATTTCAAAAGAGTATTATCTACTGTCGTTAAAAATTTTCGATATTTTTAACTAATCTACAATATACCACTTATAAAAATGGTACACTAAATAACTCAACCCGTAAAGTAAACTTAAAAATGAGATCCTTTAGAAATTAAGAAAAATAAAATTAGAGTATTAAACAACTTACAAATAAGAGAAAGTAAATGATGCACTATCAATTAAATTAGTTTTATACTGATTTCTAGATGATTATATTTACATCACGGTGACAAATTAGTGTTGTGTGATACAATTATGAAATTTTATTGAATGATAATTTAAAATAATTTTACACAATACAGTACTATTAAACTCTACACATAAATATTAAATACATTAATATGTGTTGATTGAGTAATATTTTTATGGAATTAGTTAGTACCAAAATTAGGGAGTAAAAGATTCAATTTCACAAACACCCCTTGAATCAATTTCACATCTTAAATTATTTACTACAGCAATTGATAAAGAAACATTTAGGAATAAGAATCATATTACGGTGAGAAGAAGACTCTTAATTGTGGTTTTTTTTTTCCTGATTTTTTTTTCTTTATTTTTATTTTCTAATTTATTGTTTGATTGACTTTTTGGTTGGGTGACCGGCATAAATTGCCACATAAGTGTGGATTGGGTGTACGGTAAAAACAGATGTAAACAGAACATTAACCTAATAAAATCTGTCCGTTATATTTTACTAAAGCCGATTGTTTTTAACTGATTATTTTTTCGATTTATGAAAAAAAGATCTTAAAAGATTTGTTTGAAAAATAAAACGATATAGTACAAGATTTTTAAAATAATAAAATTAAATCTTACAAGATAATAACAACACCTAACCTTTGCATTCTCCATTTCTCTATATATAAATAAAGGCTTCTGAAATCAATTCACACCAAAATCTGAGATACTAATTCTTCTCTCTCTCTTTTTCTTTGTGATAACAATGAAAGAACATATCTCAAAAGTGACAAACTCATCAAACATGATAATATTGAAAACAACTGATGGTGTTTTTTTCAAGGTAGAACCTAAAATTGTGAAGATGATGGAAACTGTTCAATCACTCATTGACAAGTCTGAAGACACTACAGCGATAATTACTCTACCAAATATATTCAGCGACGATCTTGCTATGATCATTAGCTATTGCAAGAAATTATTACGCTACGAACAAGAAGAGAGCAGCGATGCAAAAGAAGAGTTTGATGAAGAATTTGAGAATCAATTGGGCGAAGATGATGAAATTGAGCGTAGATGCAAATTACCAAGGCATAAGTAGCCTTCTTGAATCAAATGAAGAATAGGATCGTCGACTTGAAAATACTTTTCATGAAGAAGAAGTCGAACAGAGTCCAAAATGCTATTGAATGTTTCAAAATATTTTGTTGAGTTGAGTAGCCTATCAATTAGAATTAGGAATTCTTCAATTTGTACCAAAAAATTAGAAATTGAATATACGATACAATATTTGTATTTCTTTGTTTATGTTCTCTGTTTTTCAATTTAGTAACTATTACAAATCAAATTGCGGATGGTTTTTCGTATTCTAGTCTGGATCGGTTGAAGTACCTTTTATATTCGCATTATATTAATAAAAAAGTTTACTCTATACCTTGATTTAATTCTTAAATTATTATTATTGTTCTTAATTTAATGAGGTGATATGTCCATGAAATATAATGCTTGAAAATTTTGAAACTGAAGTGTCGTGAAAATTAAAAATAACTTTAATTGATGGATAGTTAAAAAACTAGATGTTTTAACTATCTATGCCTATAGAATTATATCAACGAAACAGTCACATGCAGCCCGAATTGTAATATTGAGTATGCTAGAACTTGTTGTATATTCACAAAAATTGATTACTCTTTTTACATTTGTTTTTATTTAAATTTACTAACAAATGGTGTTTCCCCCACTACTTTGAAACCAAAGCTCTGCTAACAAACCCAAACACGCTTTTAGGCAAGAACTCAATAGCAGAAGCCTGATATTTTCTTATTTTATACTCCGTTTGATTGTCTCTTATCGTGAATAATTCATAATAGATTAGATTAATAGAATATAATTATTTTCATAACTTCTGTAAAATAAAAATATGTGAGAATAGCCTTTTAAATAGAGATTTTGAAAACTTCTTCAACAAATGAAAAGCACTTCCGCTTGCAAGTAAACACCACCAAACAAGAATAACAAAGAACATTACTTACTTCATAGCCTGTAATATCGCAAATTCTCTTGCAAGGATGCATAGAAGGGGGTGACTCAATATTCACATCTGCAAGAAAATCCAACAAAACCAAATAAGATTCTTTAACATAGAAGGCAGACACATGTAGAGCCGTCAAAAAACCCCCCAAATTACAACAAGACCTGACATTTAGTAGACTTGCCTCCTGGTTGCAAACCTATAGGTTGTAAATGGATTTTGTAAAAGAAACTAAAACCCGATGGATCTATTGATAAATACAAGGCACACCTTATAGCCAAAGGTTTTAGACAAAGAGAAAATATAGATTTCTTCGACACTTTTTCACCAGTCACTAGGCTAACATCCATTAGGGTGCTAATATCACTTGCGGCTATACATAACCTGGTGATACACCAGATGGATGTTAAAACAACATTTTTAAATGGTGACTTGGAAGAAGAAATTTATATAGAACAACCTGAAGGTTTTGTAATTCATGGACAAGAAAACAAGGTCTGTAAGTTAGATAAATCTCTGTATGGTCTTAAACAAGCTCCTAAGGAATGCGATGAAAATTTTGATAACTTAATCATGTCGAATGAGTTCAAAGTGAATGAAAGTGACAAATGAATCTATTACAAATATGAAAATAACATTTGTACTATCATATGTCTCTATGTAGACGACTTAAATTTGGATCAAACATTCATGCTGTAAATAATGTGAAATCATTGTTGAGTAGCAACTTTGATATGAAAGACCTTGGAGAAGCAAGTGTAATCCTTGGAATTAAGATTACTAGGACAGAAAATGGAATTTCTTTGGATCAATCTCACTATATTGAAAAGATCATAAAGAAATATAATTACTTTGACTGTAAACCTGCTTGCACACCATATGATCCAAGTGTGAAACTTTTCAAGAACTCTGGTGAAGGTGTTAGACAAACTGAATATGCAAGCATCATTGGCAGCCTCAGGTATGCCACTGATTGCACTAGACCTGACATAGCCTATGTCGTTGGATTGCTGTGCATGTTTACTAGCAGACATAGTATGGAGCATTGGCATGCTATTGAAAGAGTCTTGAGATATCTTAAAAGGACCATGAGTCTCATTATCACTATCAAAGATTTCCTGCCGTCCTTGAAGGATACAACGATGCTGATTGGAACACCCTATCAGATGACTCCAAAGCAACCAGTGGCTATGTCTTCAACATAGCTGATGGTGTTGTGTCATGGAAATCAAAGAAACAAACTATATTGGCTCAGTCCACTATGGAATCTGAAATGATAGCACTAGCTACTGCTAGTGAAAAAGCAAGCTGATTGAGATGCTTGCTAGCAGAGATCCCTTTGTGGGAAAAACCATAGCCATCTGTGTTGATCCACTGCGATAGTATCGCGACTATTGCAAAAATTGAGAATTGTTATTACAACGGTAAAAGAAGACAAATTCGTCGTAAGCACAACACAATTACAAAATTACTTTCTGAAGGAGCTATTATAGTGGATCATGTGCGCATTGATGAAAATTTAGCAGATCCTTTGACGAAAGGATTAGCTAGAGAGAAAGTCCTAAATACATCCAAAAGGATAGGACTATTGCCTATAGATTGAAGAGTCACCTGTGATGATATCTGGGCTGTTTTATCTTGTGGACTTCGTGGTTGATAGTCTACCTTGCACAATTTGGGCAGTGCCTCGAAACGTCTTAAAGAGAGGGACCTAGTCCACGACTCAACCCAATAATTTTAATCGGTGACATTGTTATTTTTCAAAAGTATTTTTCCGAAACAACAATTTTAAGACGATTTCGAACTGCCATGTCTACCGACAAAATTACTGGGCTAGGTTCCTCTGCTTCTGACTTCAACAAACCGTTTCGGTTTGACGGCAGTCACTTCAAACGATGGCAACAAAAGATGTTATTTTTTCTAACCACAAAAAGGGTTGCCTACGTTTTGAAGGATGATATCCCTTTTGTTCCAAAAGCAGATGTTGAACAACCAGAACTGGATAGAATAGCTGCTGAATTAACCAAATGGGAACATAATGATTACTTATGTAAGAATTATATTCTTAATGGATTTGCTAATGATCTGTATGATTACTACAGTTCCGACAGCAATACTGCTCGACATGTTTGGGATGCTCTAAAGAAGAAATATGATACTGAGGAAGCTCGAGTTAAAAAGTATGTTGTTAGCCGCTACCTCAAATATCAGATGACAGATGACAGATCAGTGGAAGCTCTGTCTCACGAAATTCAGAAAATAGCTCACAAGATAATCTCTGAAGGTATGTCCCTAAATGAGCAGTTTCAGATTGCTGTTATTATTGACAAATTGCCCCATGCTTGGAAAGATTTTAAAAATTCTCTCAGGCACAAAACCAAAGAATTTTTTCTAGAAAGCTTAATAACTCGCCTTAGAATTGAGGAGGAATCTCGAAAGCAAGACCAGAAAGATGAAGTTCTTCTTGTGGCAAATAACAAGAAAAAGAAATTCATCGGAGCAGTTCTGAAGCGAAACGATAAACAACTAAAGATTCAGAATCGCTCCTCTAAGAAAAGCAACAAGAATGTGAACCCTCCAAAGGACCCTAATGCCATACAGCAACCATCTCCTAGAAATGGCCCTCCCCCATTTACCTGCTTCAACTGTGGGAAAGAAGGTCATATGGCACGCAAGTGCAGGAACAAGCCAGGCCCTGCAAATCAGGCTAACTTGACAGAAGAGCAATTCGTTGCTATGATAGTTATGATTATGAATGTTAATTATAATTCTGAATGTTAATTATGATTATAACTTAAACAAAGGATACAACGATGCTGATTGGAACACCCTATCAGATGACTCCAAAGAAACCAGTGGCTATGTCTTCAACATAGCTGGTGGTGCTGTGTCATGGACATCAAAGAAACAAACTATATTGGCTCAGTCCACTATGGAATCTGAAATGATAGCACTAGTTACTGCTAGTGAAAAAGCAAGCTGGTTGAGATGCTTGCTAGCAGAGATCCTTTTGTGGGAAAAACCATTGCCATCTGTGTTGATCCACTGCGATAGTACCGCGACTATTGCAAAAATTGAGAATTGTTATTACAACGGTAAAAGAAGACAAATTCGTCGTAAGCACAACACAGTTACATAATTACTTTCTGACGGAGCTATTATAGTGGATCATGTGCGCATTGAGGAAAATTTAGCAGATCCTTTGACGAAAGGATTAGCTAGAGAGAAAGTCCTAAATACATCCAAAAGGATAGGACTATTGCCTATAGATTGATGAGTCACCTGTGATGATATCTGGGCTGTTTTATCCTGTGGACTTCGTGGATGATAGTCTGCCTTGCACAATTTGGGCAGTGCCTCGAAACGTCTTAAAGAGAGCGACCTAGTCCGCGACTCAACCCAATAATTTTAATTGGTGGCATTATTATTTTTCAAATGTATTTTTCTGAAACAACAATTTTAAGACGATTTCGAACTGCCATGTCTACCAACGAAATTACTGGGCCAGGTTCCTCTGCTTCTGACTTCAACAAACTGTTTCGGTTTGAGGGCAGTCACTTCAAACGATGGCAACAAAAGATGTTATTTTTTCTAACCAGAAAAAGGGTTGCCTACGTTTTGAAGGATGATATCCCTTTTGTTCCAAAAGCAGATGTTGAACAACCAGAACTGGATAGAATAGTTGATGAATTAACCAAATGGGAACATAATGATTACTTATGTAAGAATTATATTCTTAATGGATTTGCTAATGATCTGTATGATTACTACAGTTCCGACAACAATACTGCTCAACATGTTTGGGATGCTCTAAAGAAGAAATATGATACTGAGGAAGCTCGAGTTAAAAAGTATGTTGTTAACCGCTACCTCAAATATCAGATGACAGATGACATATTAGTGGAAGCTCTGTCTCACGAAATTCAGAAAATAGCTCACAAGATAATCTCTGAAGGTGTGTCCCTAAATGAGTATTTTCAGATTGCTATTATTATTGATAAATTGCCCCCTGCTTGGAAAGATTTTAAAAATTCTCTCAGGCACAAAACCAAAGAATTTTCTCTAGAAAGCTTAATAACTCGCCTTAGAATTGAGGAGGAATCTCGAAAGCAAGACCAGAAAGATGAAGTTCTTCTTGTGGCAAATAACAAGAAAAAGAAATTCATCGGAACAGTTCTGAAGCGAAACGACAAACAACTAAAGATTCAGAATCGCTCCTCTAAGAAAAACAACAAGAATGGGAACCCTCCAAAGGTCCCTAATGCCAGACAGCAACCACCTCCTAGAAATGGCCCTCCCCCATTTACCTGCTTCAACTATGGGAAAGAAGGTCATATGGCACGCAAGTGCAGGAACAAGCCAGGCCCTGCAAATCTGGCTAACTTGACAGAAGAGCAATTCGTTGCTATGATTATTATGATTATGAATGTTAATTATGATTCTGAATGTTAATTATGATTCTAACTTAAACAAAGGTTAATTAAGAATGTTAATTATGATTCTAAATGTTATGTTAATTTAACTTGTGCTTTTGAGTGAATGAATTCAAAGATAGGAATCAAGCAAAACAAAGAAATCATAACATATAACAAAGGAGAACATTCTCGACAAAATCCATGAAAACGGAGAATGTTCTTTAAGATCAAGACTGATCATCACATGTCCAAGATCAATCAATCTCCTCTAGTTTAAAGAAGATGTTGCTTCTAGAATATACACTTATGTTATCCGTACTTGACAAGGATACTCTATGATCCATTTTAATCAAAGAAAACATTCGAATCACAAAGAGATAAGGTCGTGAATCAAGCATGTTGATGCAAGTCTAAACCATCTCTAACTTGACTGTCAAGAGAGTTAATCGATCTTGAATTAAACAGGACACCCAAATTAGTTAGGAAGTTATCCAGAATGATCAAGAATCACCCTCCAAATTGATCATCGATCTTCAGAATGTTCAAAGACTGAAACTCTAGATTGATAATCAATCTCCAGAATTGTCATTAAAATTCTGTAGAAGTTCTTTATCATTCTGTAAGCTATTTTTACAGAATCAAAACTCCAGACCGAAGAAAAACATCAACAAATATATCTGAAGTATAAATGATCATTAAACATAAGAGAAATCTGATTAAAAACAAAAAAATCAGCTCAGTCAACAAAGTTCAAAAGTATTCAAAAAGCTAGAATATTTTCATTCATATATATTGGTTAAAATGGATATTATAAAAGTCAAAAAATAAATAAATAAAAATTAAAAAAAATTGAAATATTTTTTACTTCAAACAAATAATTGATTTTTTTAAATAGGCCTACAAACCCTCTAAACCCATAAAATTTTTGTGGGTTTTTATATTGAGAGCTTTCTTAATACGAGGGATGAAGTCAATATATAAAGAATTTGAAAAATTGAGGGAGAACCATGGCGTGGTGGTAGACTGGGGGACAGATCGACCAATTTCTCTTTTTATTTCTTTTTCTTTCGTTTTTATTTTGTTAATTTAATTTATTTTTATGTTTTAGTTTGATAAGTAAGATAATATATGCCATGTAAAACTGGCAACCTTTGGAATAAAACTAAACTCACGGTTGAGTTTTTATTCTACTCAACTTATGATTGAGTTTTGAACTAAAGAAAATATGCGATTAAGAAGTCAATAAACATCTGATTACAAAATTGATAAATAAATAAAAACATGTCTTCCATGTGATGCACGGCATATTTATCAAACTGAGTTTAGTTTAATTGTTATATAGTATAAAAAGTTTTCCAATGTCATCAAATTACAATTTTTTATATAAATTATTTTAAAGATGATTTGGATACAAATCAAATATTTCTAATAGTTTAATAATTATAACATATGATCTTCAGAAAGTTGTTTCTTGAGATTGAATTGACCTTATATCTTGTTGTATCTTTTTGTAGTTTGTGATTCATTCAAGAGGAATCAGCTGTACTAATTCTTCTCTTGAAAATCAGACTTAAGAACAAGAGTAGATATGAAAATACCTCTTACATAATCAAAACAATAAATTAAGAGTAAAAAATAAATTATTTAATTATAATCTCATCAAAAGAAGTAAAGAAGCTCTTTTTAATCAACAAGTCTCCATAACGGTCAACCTCTTTATAAACATGAGTAACTGAAACTTTCTAAAAAGGGAAATTTCATTTTTGTCAAAAAGAGGTTTTAAAAAAGTAATTTGTAGATGATTTAGATTTCACTATATTCACCCCCACTTGAGATTTTATTTTAAAGATAACTCAATTAAAAACATTTCGTGAACCAATTTTATACCTTGCCATAGTGCCCATAATTCAACTCAAATTGTATTACAGGATCTCAAACTATAGTACCACACGTTGAACTTAGGACAATATTGACCTGCTTTTTCATCAAAGGTAATTTTTTTTAAAAATTCAACCGTTGAACAAATGTAATATTAAAATAAATATCACATATAAAAGAAGTTTATACACATATTTTGTGTAGAAAGATAAATTAATATTACACATGAAGTATTTGTATATGCACATATATATAGTATTTTGGTAATTTGCTCTTGGACATGGTCCATGTGGGGGGAGTGTATGATCTATGTCCCTGTCCCCAAAGTATCCTAGAGGGACATGCTGAAAAAATTTAATCGAATATACAAATTTATAGATACAAGTCATGACATATAAAATTGATAGAATACAAATAATAAAGCGTACCTTTGAGTCAGTGCTTGTCTTCGAGAAGAGTGTGAGAAGATGACTGCCCTTACTAATAAAATGGTGGTTAGGGTTAGGCTAACCAAAGTAATGGATTTATATATTCACCAATAGTGTGTAAAGGATATCTAAGAAGGACAACTAGAAGAATGACTCAATCCATCACGCAGCATCTATACAGTAAAGTCTAAAATAGATAATATTTATTTATTTATTTATAATTTAATTGTTGATGTAATAATTTGTATTTTAATTATTGATTAAGGTTAATCCATAAAATAAAATCCAAAAACTCACCCATTTGGATGACTTTAATCAGTTATTAAAATATAAACTTATGAAAACTAGAATATCAACCACTTACAAAATCACTTATCACAAAAGTAGTATAAGAAGGGATGGCTTTAACAATGTAAAAATATGATATGATAAAGAAACAAATCATACATGGTAAATATTTACATTTCACAAAATGATAATGAATATTAATTAATATAATTTAATTAAGAAATATGTAATCCAATAATGGTCCAAATATTTGAAATAATATAACGGAATACCACTAACTCAAAGACTTAAAAATAGTAAGAGCTACAATGCTCATATATAAGTCTTTAGTTAGTGGTTCTCCCAACAAGTTTTCGAAGAGAGAAAAACACAAGAACATGAGATTGAATTGTGTTTTGAAGGTATTAAATTTTTTTTGAGATTGAATTGTGTTTTGAAGGTATTAAATTTTTTTAACAAAACAAATGATAATATACAAACATGATAAAGAAAAAGTAAATAAAGAGATAAAGAGAGGAAATACAAGTCAATTAATTTCGGTTTACCACCAACACGGTAGCTACGTCTAGTCCCTTCGCTCTAAAGGATTTAATCTATTAATAACCAAAATTATCACATGTCCACTAAACACCTATTAGTTGATCTGAGTGTGATTCAATTTTTCTCAACCTTCTAGCTTAACATAATCAAGCTGTTGAGGGTAGAAGCCACTGTTGGGCTAAGTTACAAAAGGTGTTAAAGGTTGTTTTATGAATAACTCTCTCAAAATAATGTTTACAAGGTATGCTCTCAAAATGTATTTGAAGTTTTTCAGCACTCAGAAATAATACATAGTTTTCACAAGTTGTTGTATATAATTGTGGTAGATTTCTTGTATTTGATTTTTTGAAGTGAATATCACAAGTCCTCTATAAAGAAACTTCAAAGTAATTATGGTTTCTAACCATTGATGTGATTGCATGAAATCAATATGTAAAATAATTGATAGTACCGAATCTTCAAAGATTTTGAATCAACATTAAAAATTTATCCAATTACGTATTCATAATTGATTCAACATATCTTGATAAAAGCGACATGAAAACTAGAGGATGTCATGTCCTTCTTGACTCAGAGGATAAGTCCAACTTTGATAAGAAACAAATGTTGAGATGTTGAATTCCTCAAATTTCTAGACTCAGATGTTTGACTTAAGAAAGTTGAGTTTTTTTTATCAAAGTGTTGACTTTGTAAGAGTGTTAATTTTTTTATTAGAGTGTTGACTTTATTAGAAAAATATGTTTTTGGTCCTTAACGTTAAGTAGACGTTACAAAAAGCGTTAATTGACAAAGGGAAATATGGACCAAACGTTTAAATATGTTTTTGGTCTCTGTAAATATAATAGTTTTCAGTTTTTGTCCCTGAAAAATATTTGTTTGTATTTCATCTCTGCAATATCCAAAAAAGTTATTTTTGGTACTTAATGTCAAATGAACATTATCACAAATTTTTTAGCCATTGAGCCTCTTTACTACCTGCAGCTAGGGAAATGAATTCTACAACCATGGTGGAGTCGACAATGCAAGTTTATTTCTTTGATCCCAAGAAACTGAACTTCCACCAAGGTTGAACATCCATTCACTTGTGGAAGCATGATCCTCAACATAAGTTACCTAACAAGAATTTGTATATATTTCCATAACTGAAAGATATCCACTATAGACTAAACTATAGGTAATTGTTCCTTTCAAATATTTTAATACTCTATTAACACCATGCCAATGTTATTTACTTGGATTGCTTATATACCAACTTAATCTAACAAAAGCATATGTTATATCAGGTCTGATACAAGTCATGACATACATCAAACATCTGATTACCTTTGAATTATCTAGTTGTGTCATACGACATCCTTTATGTGGTTGTGAACTAATATTTTAATCCAATGGGGGTAGAAATAGGTTTGCAATTAAATTGATCAAATTTCTTTAGCACTTTCTCAATAAAGTGAGATTGGGATAAATTAATATTTACACCATCTCTTATGATTTTATTTCCTAAAATCACATATGTTTCTCCTAAATCTTTCATATCAAAATTTTTTTATAAGAAAGTTTTAGTTTTTTCTAACTCATCTAAATTAGTGTCAAAGATTAACATATCATCCACACATAAACAAATCATAACACCATTTCCATTGTGAAATTTACTATAAATACACTTGTTAGGTTCATTTATTTTGTATCTATTAGAAAATAAAACTTTATCAAACTTTTGGTGCCATTGTTTGTGTGCTTGTTTTAACCTGTATAAAGATTTAGTTAATTTACAGGCTTTATGTTCTTGTCCTTTGATGACAAATCCGTCAAGTTTTTTCATATACACCTTTTCATCTAACTCTCAGTTTAGAAAAGCAATTTTAACATCCATGTTATTGATTACAAACTTATAGATAGAAGCTAGTGCCAAAAGCACTATCATGGATGCAATTCTTGCAACACGTGCATAAATATCAAAGTAGTCGATACCTTCTTTTTGTGTAAACCTTTTTGGAACAAGTCTAGTTTTGAATTTATAAATGGTAGCATCAACTTTCATTTTCTTCTTAAAGATCCATTCACAACCTAATGGTTTGGATCCAGGTGGGAGGTCTACTAATTTCCAAGTTTTATTCTCCATAATTGAGTCCATTTCCTCTTGGATGTCTTATTTCCAAAAGGCAGAGTCTTGATACTTTATTGTCTCTTCATATGCGTTTGGGTCACTCTCTAAATTTTAGAAAATTGGTTCATAACTGTTAATGTAACCATTTGTACATTTTACAAGGAACATAAAGAAGTCTAGTCCATAACTTTTCTCTTTTCTGGCTCTTTTACTTCTTCTATGCCTTGAAGATGTCAAACTATCATTATTAGATACATTATTTTCTAGACTTTGTACACTAGAATGGAAAATTTCCTTAGGACGTGAAATTGAGTTAAATATATTTTCTTGTATTTTTTTTACTCAATCACTGTGTTTATAGGATATGATTCATTAGATTCAATAACTATGAATTTATATGCCTTGCTATTTTAAGCAATGCCAAGAAAGACACTTTCAATTCCTCATTTTTTTTTTCCAATTTATTTCTTTTTGGTTCAGGAACCTTAAAATTGTTCTACAGCCCCAAACTTTTATATAGTTAAGATTGAGTTTTCTTTTCTTCCAATATTCATATAGGTTTATCTTGTTCATTTTATTAGGAACTCTATTTAGCAAATAACATGGAGTTAGCATGACTTCACCCCCAATAACCTTTAGATAAATCAGAATAGGATAACATGGCATTCAATATTTCTTCTAATACCCTGTTTTTCTTCTATGCAATTCTATTTTGTTGTGGAGAATATGATGGTGTTGTTTGATGCACAATACCAATTGACTCCAAATACTTTGGATGACAAAACTCTCATCTCTTATCACGTCTAAAACATTTAATAAAAGTTTTATGTTGAAGTTGTACTTGTGCTTTAAATATTTTAAATTTGTCTAAAACTTTATTCTTAGAGGGCATTAAATAAAGAAAACATAATCTAGTGCAATCATAAAAAAAAATGACAAAATACTTCTTACCACCAATTGTAGGCCAGCCATGTAAATCGCATACATCACAGTGAATTAAATCTAATACCTTATAACTTATTTTAACTCTTTTAAAAGGTTGTCTTGTGATTTTAGTTAGCATGCAAGTCGTACATGAATTTGAATTTTTATCAAAAGTCGGAATTAAATTTGATTTTATCATATCATTTAATTTACTAAAGTTAATATATCCTAGTTGCATCTGTCATAAATCACAAGACTCAACGATGTAAATAGAAATCGTATTGTTATTATAGTTACTAACAACATTACATTTGAAATATTCTCACAAAGGTAACCCTTCCCAACAAACATACCCCTTGTAGAGAGAATAAATTTATCTTCCTCAAATACACATTTGAAACCAAACTTATTAAATATCCACAAACATACCCCTTTTCCAAAAGTGAATTCAATATCCACTGTTCCTTTTCCATCTTCTTCATGAATGGTCTTAAATAGTTCATGCATCCCCTTCACGGTATTAGTTCCTTTGCACTAACATCGTTCATATTGTGACTGAATAGTTGCAACAATCTAGTGGTGTTGCACGCACATAGGAATTGAACACGGGACCTTACCATTAAACATAATGTACACAACTATTGAGTCAAAAACTCTATCATGTCAATTAAAAACGTTCATATATATATATATACACCAATATTTTGGAAATATCTCACAGTAGCACCGATGGACTTTGTAACACCCCATTTTTCGAAGCGAGGGTGTATTTTTTTTTTCAAAAGAAATTAAAATAAAATAGAGAAATAAATAAGGTAACATCTTTGGATAAATAATTAAGTCATTATAATTTACAAGCAGCGGAAAAAATTTCTCAAAATATGAATTCAAAATATTTACATAACAAAAGTGGTACAGTCTTCCAGTTTAAAAATAAAAGCAACCCAAAAGAAAGACATCTGTTCACTTTACAAAACAACTAGTCTGATCACTTTACAAAACAACTAAACACCCTGAGTGATCTCCACGCGCCTCGTGAGATCCTCCTAAAGTAGCTTCAATCAAGCATTCCCATCTACATTCCCATCCGTAGGGTACGAACCGGTAGGATCATCCTGGCTCTCATCTGAGGGCAAATCCCATATTTCCACAATAGTTGTAAAGGGTCACCAACCGAAATTAACAGTTAACACATAACATTTACGTTTTCAAATGCATAAAATATCCCCTCAACTAAGCATGCACCTTAAAAGGATTTTTCATATGTGAAGAGTTCATATAATGCTTGCCAAATATAAATGAAATCAAATAAGTTCTCCAAATATCAAGTAATATATAATTGACCAAGACACTGATAAATCAATTGAGCAATCTATTATCTAACTCAAAATGAGATTTTCCACTGAGCCAATCGATTGGGTAAATCGATTTCCTAAAAGTTTTATGTGAAAATTGAACTTTGAACTTACATCAATCGATTGGGGAAATCAATTTTGTGAAAGACAGAGCCCCTGTAATGAAGCCAATCGATTGGGCAAATCGATTTCGTAAGTGGTTTTGAAACAACACATTACCAAATCGATTGGGTAAATATATTTCATGAAAGACAAAGCCCCTGTATTGGAGCCAATCGATTGGGCAAATTGATTTCGTGAAAGACAGAGCCCCTGTAACTCATCAAATCGATTTCCCTGTATATTCTTTCAAAAATACATAAATTAACTCAATCATATTCAAACACCACTCCAAACCTTAACACTTAACAATACCCATACAATCACCACGACATTATGAGTTTCGAAATTGTTTTACAATCTAACATACTATCACACAAATTCCAAAACATAACTCTTAGTAAAATCAACACAATCACAAATTTGAATCAAACACACTTACACATAATTTCAAAACATAACACTTAGCAAAATCAAAACAATCATAATTTGAATCAACCACGACTCGTGTGCCAAGCACCCTAATGCAATGCGTATATGCCAAAATGCAAGGACTCGGAATTCCAAACCAAAACCCTTCTCGAAGGGTCGTAAATCATAATTGTACCGCCTATCGCAGGCCAAAGTACCAATTACCGAGGTGCCACCTATCACGGGTCAGCACGATTTACTAAAAAGCGTAAATCGTAAACGTACCATCTATCACGGGTCAGTACTGTTTACCGAGGTGCCACCTATCACGGGTAAAACACGATTTACCAAAAGAAAAAGCGTAACTCGTAAGTGTACCGCCTATCACAGGCCAAAGTACTACTTATTGAGGTGCCACCTATCACGGGTCAGCACAACTTACCAAAAAGTAAATCGTAAACATACCACCTATCACGGGTCAGTACAGTTTACCGAGGTGCCACCTATCACGGGTCAGCACAATTTACCAAATGAAATGCATGAGCATACACTAACTCCATTCACAACAATCGTTAAGTAAATGCAGATATTAAAAGATTCCCCATTTTTAATACTCATTTACTTAACCGATTTTCACACCAAAATATTAAGCAAACAGACATATTAAGAGATTCCCCATTCTTAATATACTTTTGACTTAAACGATTTCCACAACAAAACATTAAGTAAACTAGTCATTAAGAGATTCCCCATTCTTAATACTCATTTAACTGAAACGATTTTTCAAAAACAAACATTAAGTAACCAAGACATTAAGAGATTCCCCATTCTTAACGTCCAGTTAACTTAAACGATTTTCAAACAACATTGAGTAACTAAGACGTTAAGAGATTCCCCATTCTTAACTCCTAATTAACTTAAACGATTTTCAAAACAACATTAAGTAAATGAGACATTAAGAGATTCCCCATTCTTAGATCTCATTTAACTTAAACGATTTTCACAAAGTCACATTAAGTAAACAAGACATTAAGAGATTCCCCATTCTTAATACTCGTTTAACTTAATGGTTTTCAAATTCCACACAAAACAAACTCAAACATACTTTCACATTCAATCCGTAATTCGCACCAAATCATTTTCCACACAAACCACACAAAACACCTCTCAAACTTCATCAGTATCGATTAAGAACACGTCAAAAACAACAAACACAAATCAACACAATCCATCACTGAAACACACAAGTTTCATTTACTCAAAATCATACATAAATGAGTTGAAATTAATTTTCCACGAAACATTCATCAATATAACCAAAACCTAACTTTAAGATTTTACCCATAAAGCCTTAGATACATTTTCCCCAAATCAATACTCCAACCCTAACAAAATTCTTTTCCACACAACTACAGATAAGGCCCTAAATGCAAACTAAAAGTTTGGAAGGAGCCCTTACCTTCACTTTAGCTTTTTCGTTCGATTACGGTACCGTGAGTAAATCCGGTAAATTTTCCGCTCGCAACGCCGCTTCCAAAGTCGGTCCACTAGCACTGTAGCACGGTGGTGAGCAACCTTCCCTTCTATCACTTCTTGAAACGAAGCTTAGATCTAAGAGAAACGGGGAGGTTTGTGGTTGAATCCCTAATACGGTTTTTCTTCGTTTTCGAAACAACGAGGAATAGTGAAGTTGCGAAATCCTTGTCCTATCACCCACTATCAATTTTCGAACTCAAAGGAAAGAAAAGAAAGCAAAAACGAGCAACAATGGAGGAAGGGGGAAAATGAAAACGCGAGGCAGGGGAGGAAGAAGATGAAATTTTTCTATTTTCTTTCCTTTGCTTTTCCTTTCTTCCTTTTTCTTTCCTTTCTTTTTCTTTTCTTTCCCCGTCCTTCCTTACCTTTTCTATATATATATATATATATATATATATATATTAACTATTTTTAACAAATATCTCTAAATCTAGATATTTATTAAATTTACCACTTTACCCTAAACGCATTAAATTCTTCGTAAAGGATTCACCGTAGTTAATTTAATTTATTTATCGACGAGTAATTCTAATCGGGCATCAAAATATCTTTTTGGTCATACAAACTCCAAAATATTAATAACTTTGGCTTAAAAGCCTCCGAGTTCAATGCCCAAAATTCACTAAAATACATAAAGTACACTTTAAAATTATGGGTCTTACATTACTACCCCCCTAAAATTAGTTTCGTCCTCGAAACTATGCGTCGATAAATAACTCTGGGTGTTGTTCTCTCAACTTGCTCTCTAGTTCCCAAGTCGCATCTCCAGTAATTGGGTTCCAAATCACCTTGACCAACGAAACATCCTTGGTCTTCAGTCGTTTAATCTTTCTATCATCAATTCTCACAGGTGGTACTTCGAATGATAGGTTATCCTTTAGCTGGATTGTGTCTGGTTCGATTACATGAGATGGATCTGCAAGATATTTCCTCAGTTGTGACACATGAAACACGTCATGAATATTGGACAGTATCGGAGGTAAAGCAATCCGATAAGCAACAGGCCCAATTCGTGCAGAAATCTGGTATGGTCCAATGAATTTCGGAGTCAACTTCTTCGATTTCAATGCTCTACCAACTCCGGTAGTAGGTGTGACTCTTAGAAAAACATGGTCACCCTGTTCGAATTCCAAAAGTCTGCGACGCTTGTCCGCATAGCTCTTCTGACGATCCCGTGAAGTCTTCATTTTCTCCTTGATCTTCCTTACCTTAGCTGTAGTCTGTTGCACCATCTCTGGTCCGACAATCATCTTTTCACCGTCCTTATACCAACACAAGGGTGTTTGACACTTGCGCCCATATAAAGCCTCATATGGTGCCATTCTAATACTCGCGTGGAAACTATTGTTGTAGGTGAACTCAATCAACGGAAGTACATCATCCCAACTTCCTCTATCATCTAACACACATGCCCTCAACAGATCTTCAAGGGACTGATTCGTCCTTTCTGTCTGTCCGTCTGTTTTTGGATGGTAAGCTGAACTCAATTGTAGTTTCGTTCCCAACGCTTCGTGCAAGGATCCCCAAAAATGTGATGTGAACTTCGGGTCACGGTCTGATACAATACTCGATGGTACCCCGTGTAACCTCACAATTTCAACAATGTAGATCTCTGTTAGCTGGTCTACCTTATAGGTGGTCTTTACTGGCAAAAAGTGTGCGGATTTAGTCAGTCTATCCACTATCACCCATATAGAATCATTCTTTCTCCTCGTTTTAGGCAATCTAGTTATGAAATCCATGGAAATGTTGTCCCACTTCCATTCGGGTGTATCTAAAGGTTGCAACATCCCAGCAGGTCGCTGATGTTCCACCTTTGCTTTCTGACAAGCTAGACAAGTGGACACATACTCCGCTACATGTTTCTTCATTCCAGACCACCAATAATTCTGCCTCAAATCTTGATACATCTTGGTTGCTCCAGGATGAATACTCAACTTACTCTTATGAGCCTCTTCTAAAATCGCTTTCCTCATATCCGTAATTTTTGGTACACAAATCCTACCATTACATCGCAAAATATTATCTGATCCAACCTTGAAATCTGTTGTCTTCCCTTATACTATTAGGTTCCTCTTCTCTTGAATCAAGACGTCATCTTGAGAATTTGCAATGTCTTCTAGTAATCCACTCGAAATCTTAATCATTCTGAATTTCAAAATTCCCGGTGCAAACTCTACGTTCAAGTGTAGGTCTCTAAAAGCTTCCCACAACTCTTGTTGTCTAGCCATAATTGTAGAAGATACCGATACACTTCTTCTACTCAACGCATCAACCACTACATTGGCCTTCCCAGGGTGGTACTGCAGTGTGAAATCAAAATCCTTGAGAGTCTCCATCCATCGTCTTTGGCGCATGTGCAATTCCTTCTGATCAAACAAGTATTTCAAACTTTTATGGTCACTAAACACGGGGAACGTGCACCTATATAAGTAGTGCCTCCAGATCTTCAATGCAAAAACAACCGCAGCAAGCTCCAAATCATGAGTAGGATAGTTTCTCTCATGAACCTTCAATTGCCTTGAGGCATAAGCTACAACTTTCTTGTGTTGCATCAGAACACATCCCAACCCTTGGTGAGACGCATCACAATAAACTTCATAGGGTTCATCTGATTGCGGTAACACCAACACTGGTGAGGTCTTCAACTTTGTCTTCAGTAACTGAAAATTTTCCTCACACTTCTCCGTCCATGCGAACGGTTGATCCTTTCTGGTAAGTTGTGTCAATGGGGTCACAATCTTAGCAAAACCTTCAATGAACCTCCTGTAGTACCCTGCCAGTCCTGCAAAACTTTGTATGTCCGTGACAGTCTGAGGTTGTTTCCAAGCAAGAACCGCGTCAATCTTAGCCGGATCTACAACGATTCCTTCATTGGTTATCACATGTCCCAAGAAATTCACTTTTTCTAGCCAAAATTTACACTTCGACAGATTGGCATACAATCGTTTCTCGCGCAAAATCTCAAGAACTTGACGTAAATGTTCTTCATGCTCTTCTTCAGTTCTCGAATAAATTAATATATCATCAATGAACACCACAACAAACTTATCAAGGAATGGAGTAAAGATTCTGTTCATGTAGTCCATGAAAATTGCTGGTGCATTGGTAACCCCAAACGGCATAACCAGATATTCACAATGCACATAACGGGTTCTGAAAGCGGTTTTCTGAATATCTCCTTCCCTTACTCGAATCTGATGGTAACCCGACTTCAAGTCAATCTTCGAGAATATTGCGGCCCCTCTCAATTGATCCATTAAATCATCGATGCATGGTAAAGGATAACGATTCTTAATAGTTGCCTTATTAAGCTGTCTATAATCCACGCATAAGCGTGAGCTTCCATCCTTCTTCTTAACTAGTAAAACTGGAGCTCCCCATGGCGATACGCTTGGTCTAATAAATTTCCTCTTCAACAAATCCTCAATTTGGCCTTTGAGCTCATTTAATTCCAATGGCGACATTTGGTACGACGCAATCGAAATTGGTCCCGTTCCTGGGTGTAAATCAATGAAAAATTCCACTTCTCTTACTAGTGGCAATCCTGGAATTTCCGTTGGAAATACATCCCGGTACTCATTGACAAGAATCACATCTTCTATGTTCACATTTATCTTTGCCTCCACATTAGCCAGAGACAAAAACTAATGTGTCCCTTCACTTAGCGACACTTGGAGTTTGTTAGCGGCTAAATACTTAACAACTCTTGGTTCGGGGAAAAGAACCCATTTACGAGCACAATCTAAGATCACATAATGGTAAGACATCCAATCCATACCGAGAATGACCTCGAGTTATTGTAGAGGTAAACAGATCAAATTAACCAAGAAATCCCTATTATGAATAGTTATTTGACAATGTAAACATGCAGAATTTACTGTCAAAGTCTTAGCAGGTGTGGAAACAACCAAGTCAAACGGCAAAGCGAACACATATAACTTCCAACGATTTACACAATCCATAGCAATGAAGGAATGGGTCGCCCCCGAATAAAAAAGTGCAGTTAGAGTGTTACCTGCAATCTCACAATCACGTTGAATCAGATTGCCAGATGGATTCCCCTCTTCAGCAATCACACAATAATTGCGTCCTCTAGCAGTAGGACGAGTAGCCTTAGCTACATTCACAACTAGTTCCACCTTTGGGGCCGTGCAATCCCTTGCCATATGCCCTGGCTTTCGACAATTGTAACAGGAGAGGACATTAGAGGTACAAGCACTAGCATAATGTCCCTCTTCCCCACATCGGAAGCATCGAAGCACTTGTCCCAATTGTCTTCCGAAATTCTGGTTCCCCGAGCGATTCTGGCCACCGTTGTTATTTTGTGGTCAATTATAGGGTTTAGCAACTCGTTTCCCTTTGTTATTCTGAAAATTCACCCGGCTAGGCCCTCTTGCACCAAAATTCCCTCCTCGGCTAGCCCTCTTATTCTTCATATCCTCAACTTCCCTACATTTTTCCACGAGAACTTGGAAACGTTGAATTCCCAAGGGCAAGACAGAGTCTTGAATCTCATACTTTAGCCCATCTTGGAAACGATGACACATGAATGGTTCATCAATCTCTTCACGGAAGAACCTGAAATGCCTTGATAGCGACTCAAATTTAGCGGCATATTCGCCCACGTTCATGTTCCCCTGATGCAGTTTCAGGAAATCATCACCTAGCTTGGTCCTGGTACTCATCGGGAAGTATTTGTCTAGAAACTTCCTTTTGAATGATTCCCAGTTCACTTCCTCGTGAGCCGATCTCATTAACAATCTGACAGTTAATCATTTCGAAGATCTTCTCCACTTCTTGGGTCCACTGATCCACTTTCTCTGAGTTTTCATCCCCCTTAAACTTGGGAGGATTGTAACGACGGAAGTCTTCTAACCCTCTTGACTCCGCAACACGGATCTCTCTTTCCCTCTTTTTGAGATCACGTTGAGTCATGGCAGCAGTCTGTGCAGCAACAGAAGCAGCCATGTTATTCATAGCCTCCGCCATTCGATAATCCCTATTGGCATTGGCTCTCGGAACGTCATTCCTCCTTGGCGGCATGGTTTTCCTATAAAACCATCATCAAGTAGAGTCTTAACACTACTTCAATAATTCCAAAATAACTTCCGACCACATTAGCACATAATAATTATTCTGAACTTGACAACTCAAACCACCTATACCGACACATGATCAGACAACAACTCCTAACCTACAATCTAGAACTAAAGGTTCCACAGCCCCCAAAGAAAACCAAACCAAAGCTCTGATACCACAATGTAACACCCCAAAAGTTCTCAAAATATGTATTCAAAATATTTACATAACAAAAGTGGTACAGTCTTCCAGTTTAAAAATAAAAGCAACCAAAAAAAAAGACATTTGTTCCCTCTGTGTCAACCTAGTCTGATCACTTTACACAACAACTAAACACCCTGAGTGATCTCCACGCGGCCCGTGAGATCCTCCTAAAGTAGCTTCAATCAAGCATTCCCATCTACATTCCCATCCGTAGGGTACGAACCGTTAGGATCATCCTGGCTCTCATATGAGGGCAAAGCCCAGATTTCCACTATAGTTGTAAAAGGTCACCAACCGAAATTAACAATTAGCACATAACATTTACGTTTTCAAATGCATAAAATATCCCCTCAACTAAGCATGCACCTTAAAAGGATTTTTCATATGTGAAGAGTTCATATAACGCTTGCCAAATATAAATGAAATCAAATAAGTTCTCCAAATATCAAGTAATATATAACTCACCAAGACATTGATAAATCAATTGAGCAATCAATTATCTAACTCAAAATGAGATTTTCCACTGAGCCAATCGATTGGGCAAATCGATTTCCTGAAAGTTTTAAGTGAAAATTGAACTTTGAACTTACATCAATCGATTGGGGAAATCGATTTCGTGAAAGACAGAGCCCCTGAAATGAAGCCAATCGATTGGGCAAATCGATTTCGTAAGTGGTTTTGAAACAACACATTACCAAATCGATTGGGTAAATCGATTTCGTGAAAGAAAGAGCCCCTGTATTGGAGCCAATCAATTGGGCAAATCGATTTTGTGAAAGACAGAGCCCCTGTAACTCATCAAATCGATTTCCCTGTGTATTCTTTCAAAAATACATAAACTAACTCAATCATATTCAAACACCACTCCAATCCTTAACACTTAACAATACCCATACAATCACCACGACATCATGAGTTTCGAAATCGTTTTACAATCTAACATACTATCACACAAATTCCAAAACATAACTCTTAGTAAAATCAACACAATCACAAATTTGAATCAAACACACATACACATAATTTCAAAATATAACACTTAGCAAAATCAACACAATCATAATTTGAATCAACCACGATTCGTGTGCCAATCACCCTAATGCAATACGTATATGCCAAAATGCAAGGACTCGGAATTCCAAACCAAAACCCTCCTCGAAGGGCCGTAAATCATAATTGTACCGCCTATCGCAGGCCAAAGTACCAATTATCGAGGTGCCACCTATCACGGGTCAGCACGATTTACTAAAAAGCGTAAATCGTAAACGTACCACCTATCACGGGTCAGTACTGTTTACCGAGGTGCCACCTATCACGGGTTAGCACGATTTACCAAAAGAAAAAGCGTAAGTCGTAAGTGTACCGCCTAACACAGGCCAAAGTACTACTTACCGAGGTGCCACTTATCACGGGTCAGCACAACTTACCAAAAAGTAAATCGTAAACGTACCACCTATCACGGATCAGTACATTTTACCGAGGTGCCACCTTTCACGGGTCAACACAATTTTCCAAATGAAATGCATGAGCATACACTAACTCCATTCACAACAATCGGTAAGTAAACGCAGATATTAAAAAATTCCCCATTTTTAATACTCATTTACTTAACCAATTTTCACACCAAAACATTAAGCAAACAAACATATTAAGAGATTCCCCATTCTTAATATACTTTTGACTTAAACAATTTCCACAAAAAAACATTCAGTAAACAAGTCATTAAGAGATTCCCCATTCTTAATACTCATTTAACTGAAACAATTTTTCAAAAACAAACATTAAGTAACCAAGACATTAAGTGATTCCCCATTCTTAACGCCCAGTTAACTTAAACGATTTTCAAACAACATTGAGTAACTAAGACGTTAAGAGATTCCCCATTCTTAACTCCTAATTAACTTAAACGATTTTCAAAACAACATTAAGTAAATGAGACATTAAGAGATTCCCCATTCTTAGATCTCATTTAACTTAAACGATTTTCACAAACTCACATTAAGTAAACAAGACATTAAGAGATTCCCCATTCTTAATACTCGTTTAACTGAATGGTTTTCAAATTCCACACAAAACAAACTCAAACATACTTTCACATTCAATCCATAATTCGCACCAAATGATTTTCCACACAAACCACACAAAACACCTATCAAATTTCATCAGTATCAATTAAGAACACGTCAAAAACAACAAACACAAATCAACACAATCCATCACTCAAACACACAAGTTTCATTTACTCAAAATCATACATAAATGAGTTGAAATTCATTTTCCACGAAACATTCATCAATATAACCAAAACCTAACTCTAAGATTTTACCCATAAAGTCTTAGATACATTTTCCCCAAATCAATACTCCAACCCTAACAAAATTCTTTTCCACACAACTACAAATAAGGCCCTAAATGCAAACTAAAAGTTTGGAAGGAGCCCTTACCTTCACTTTAGCTTTTTCGTTCGATTACGGTACCGTGAGTAAATCCGGTAAATTTTGCGCTCGCAACGCCGCTTCCAAAGTTGGTCCACTAGCACCGTAGCACGGAGGTGAGCAACGTTCCCTTCTATCACTTCTTGAAACGAAGCTTAGATCTAGGCGAAACGGGGAGGTTTGTGGTTGAATCCCTAATACCGTTTTTCTTCGTTTTTGAAACAACGAGGAAGAGTGAAGTTGAGAAATCCTTGTCCTATCACCCACTATCAATTTTCGAACACAAAGGAAAGAAAATAAAGCAAAAACGAGCAACAATGGAGGAAGGGGGAAAATGAACACGCGAGGCAGGGGAGGATCACATTATGCCAAAAATAACATTTTATAGCGCTTATTAAACATAAGCACTGTTGTATAATATTTTAAAATAACGGAGGATACAACAATGCTTTTTTGACTAGCGTTGTGGAAAAAGAGCTTTTGTAGGGTCATATAGGGTCACATAGTGCTTGCACATAATGTTTATAAGACTTTTACAACGCTTTTTCAAAAGCGATGTAAACTGAAGCGCCCTCACATAATATTTTACAGCGCTTTTGGAGTGCTTTAAAAACAAGCGTTGTAAAATGTTACACTCCCACCTTATGTTACATAGCTTTTAAAGCGTTTTTTTAAAAGTGTTGTAAAAGACTTGCACTTTCACATAATTAAATTACCTATTAGAGCGTTTTTTATACAAGTGCTCTAAAAGGTTTTCAAAAAATAAAATAACGAGGTCTTTTACAGCGCTTTTGGGCAAGTGCTTTAAAAGGCTTATAAAAAAACGTTGTAATAGGCTTTTAAAAAATAAAATAAGGAGGTCTTTTACAACACTTTTGGACAAACGCTTTAAAAGGCTTCTAAAAAAAGTGATGTAAAAGGCCTTTAATAAATAAAATAAGGAGGTCTTTTACAGCGCTTTTGGACAAGTGTTTTAAAAGGCTTCTAAATAAGCGCTGTAATAGGCTTTTAAAAAATAAAATAAGGAGGTCTTTTACAGCGTTTTTGGACAAGCGCTGTAATAGGCTTTTAAAAACTAAAATAAGAATGTCTTTTACAGCGCTCTTTAAAAAATAAAATAAGTACCGTAATAGGATTTTATATATAACAGTAAACCGTTTCAGTTTCTTTTCATTATGTAAACTTCACTACGCTTCAGTGTCCTTCTCATTGCGAACCCTACTGCCCCTATGAACCATATTACCAACCATCTCCATTGCGAACCATCTCCATCTTTGTTACTATCTCTACAAACATTATTACATACTCTTCTAATTGCGAACCGTATTAAGTCCTAAGAACCGTTCGTATTTTTACGCATTCTCGATGTTCCTTCTTAAACAAATCCGTAACCCTACGAACCCTACGTATTTCTTCACACTCTTCAGGTATTTTATTTAGATCAATGCGACCTCTGAAGTTATATACTTTTTAGATCCCTTGCACGACATTTACAACAATCACTCAGATATAAAGATTATCTTCGACACATAAGTAATATTCATTTATTTCTTATATATATATAAATAATGTGTTTGTTAATGCTATAATAATCACATTTATTTGATAGTGCTTTACAAGTTTTCCGAGCTCAAAGGGGTGCTACAGTGTCGAAGAAAATATCAAATAATATCACATGGATTCCAATAAAGGTTTGAAATATATGACTTTAAAATTTCATTAACAATCAAGGTAGAAATATTTATTGACTTATATGTTTTATTTTATAATGTCTTCGTCAAACTAACAACATAGATTGCAAGTACTATATATTGCGATTCATGAAGGAGATTGTTGATATAAATGAAACTATAATCCCAGAAAACGGTACGGTATTTTCATTATATTTTGATTTTTATAGATAAACTATGTATATATTTGCTGAGAAATTGGCATGCTGCAAGATTGTGAATATGTAAATGTAAAAAATGTGTTGTATTGTAAGGTTCTGTTGTGACTATGTAAAGTTATATATTTATGTGTTTTTGTGAATATGTAAATGTAAAAAATATGTAATTGTGTCAATATCATGTGTTGTTTGTAAACTGATTGTGTCAATATGTACAGTTAAAAGTTTGTTGTGAACTTATTACGACACTGTAAAACGTGCATACAAATGCACCTATTACAATGCTTTTTTGAAAAAACGCTAGATACTACAACGCTTAATTTTTTGAAAAAACGTTGTAAATGGCTTAAAAAAAGCGCTGTAAAATACTATTTTTCGTATAATGTCATGATCCGATGTCACGTTTAGACGATAATGTAATTTTGCACCTGAACCTCAACATTGGAACAACACCCAAATGTTGCTTTTTATTGCCCATCAACCAATCTCACAACGTAAGAGGAAAGCTTGCTTTGATAGTATTAAATTACTCTCTTTTATTTTTCATAATTATATTTTTTACAAATTCTAAGGTACAATCACAATAGAATGTTATTAATTTCATTAATAATTTTCTTTAATTTTTTGCACGTATACATTATTATAGTTATTATTAAAATTGATTAAATTAAGAGTTTTAGTATATAAATGATATATTATCCAACTATTGATAGTTTAATTTTAATAATACAAAACATGTTAATTTTCAATGTATTGTAAAATATATATAAATTTTTATTTCATTCAAACTTAAATTCATTTAATTTCACAATTTATTATTAAAAAGTTAAATAATTCGAAAGACAAAAATTTAGCCATATTTTATTTTAAAACCTTGTTTGTAAATTAAGATGGTTGCACATATTATTTTTCATCAACAAAGTTTACTTTTTTTTTTCTTTCTAGTTTTAAGTTAGAGGGAATTCAAACATAATGCAGCTAATAATTTGACCCCAGTACCAGTGTTCCTTATATAAATGAATTAAAATAAGAGGACTTCAATGGTACAATTCAAAATTGACATATTTTGATACTATCAAATTAAATTGTCAATATTTTAATGATATATTTGTTAACAATAAGAAGAAAAAGAAGGGAGACAACCACTCTAGGGACTCATAACATAGAATGAACCAAATTTGAGTTAATAGGGTTACAATGAGTATATATACATGAGAATAGAAATGTCTAAAATACCCTTGCTACTAATATATAATAACATTATCTAACATCTCCCCTCATACTCACGATGCATTAGCATGGAACATCGAGAGTTTGTCAACTAAAAAACAGAAATGTTTAATGGAATGCATCTTTGCGAAGAAATCAGCAATATGTAAAGATGAAGAGACAAACGATAGAGTAATGGTTCCATGTTAAAGATGATGATGAGTAAGATGATAGTCAATCTCAATGTGTTGGGTACGTTCATGAAAGACCGAGTTGTGAGCAATTTGAATAGCATTCTTGTTATCGCACTGTATCGGAGTTGGCTCAGAAAGAGAGATACCCATATCAGACAAAAGCCAATGCAACTAAATTATTTCAGTGGTAGTGGATGCCATTGCTCGATACTCAGCTTCTGTAGAGGAGCGAGAAACAATGTCATGTTTCTTACTCTTCCAAAAAATAAGAGAATTTCCAAGAAAGATACCAAACCCTATGGTGGATTTACGATTTGTGGTATCACTAGCCCAATTAGCATCAGAATAAGCTCGTAACTCTAATGAGGATGCTGATGGAAAGAGAAGGCTTTTAAATTGAGTTCCTCGAAGATAACAAAGAACCCAAAAAACTGCTGCCCAATGTACTGTAGTGGGCGAGACAACAAACTGACTAACAACATGAACAACATAAGCAATGCCAGGTCTAGTAATCGTAAGATACACTAAGCTTCCAACTAAAGTACGATACAAAGTAGAATCTGGTAAAGGAACACTATTCGAGGGAGCATATTTCACATTTAACTCAAGAGGAGTATCTGATGTTCTAGTATCATAAAGACGAGTCTGGTCAAGAATGTTGGCACCGTACTTGGATTGTGAAAGAAGGTAGCCTCTAGGAGAGCAGGCAACTTCGATCCCTAAGAAATAACAAAGAGTTCCCAAGTCCTTCATCTCAAACTGTTTGGCTAACTGCAATTTCAACTCATTGATTCCACTAACATCATCACTTGTGATAATCATATCATCAACATATAGAGAAAGTATAATGAGACCATAAGTGGTGGACCTTATAAACAATACAGAAGCATGTTCACTAGAGCAAAAACCAAGAGAAGTGATCACAATAGAGAATTTCTCAAACCAATCTTGAGGAGCCTGTTTAAGACTATACAAAGCCTTTTTTAACTTACATACTTCCTCTTGATTATGAGAAACTCCTTGTGGATGGACCATATAGACTTCTTCATGAAGCTCACCATTCAAAAAGCATTTTTGACATCCATTTGAGAAATATGGCATTGACGAATAGATGCAACTGCAATAAGAGTACGAATAATGGTCATCTTGGCTATAGGAGCAAAAGTTTCTTCATAATTAATACCATATTGTTGAGAGAAACCCTTAACAACAAGACTGCTTTGTAGCGCTCAACTGACCCAACAGACTTAGTCTTGATCTTGTATACTCAACGAGACCAAATAGCACGTTTTCCAGGAGGAAGAGGAACTAATTCCCAAGTGTCAGTTTTGTGCAATGCAGATAGTTCTGCTGCCATAGCTTGTTGCCAAATAGGATCAAGAACAACCTCTTTATAGGAAGATGGCTCAAACAAACTGTGAATAGAGGTTAAGAAAGAAGCAAACGAAGCTGAGTAAGTGGAATAGACAAAAACAGGTATTTGAGTAGGCTTATGTTGACGAGAAGGGTAACGAGGAGGATCAACAATCGCAAGAGGTAGTTGGACAACTGGGGGGACAAGAGGGATGTCATATATGGCTGAACGAGAACCAAAATATTTCAAAGAATAGTAATCAGGTGTAGAAGCATACAATTTTTCCAAGGGAGACAAACCTGATATGATAGAGGATGAAATTCTATTAATAACATGAATAGAAGTAAGAACTGCTTCTCCCCAAAACTCACTAGAAACTGAAGCGAACAACAAAAGGGAACAAGTAGTCTCTATAATATGACGGTGTTTCCTTTCAACAACTCTATTTTGTTGAGGAGTATCAGTACAAGATGTTTGGTGGAGGGTACCATCATAAGCAAGTAATTTAGAAAATTTATTGGAGTTATATTCACCACCTAAATCACAACGAAAGCACTTTATAATAGAATTATGTTGAGTTTTGATCATTGCACGAAACATATGATAAATGTCAAAAAATTCAGATAGGTTTTTCATAAGATAAACCCAAGAATAACAAGTGTAATCATCAATAAACGAAACATAATATCTAGATCCACCTTTGGTGAGAACTAGTGATGGACCCCAAACATCAGAGAGAACTAAATCAAAAGACGCATATGAAACATAAACACTACTAAACGGTAAAATTGGAAATTTAGCAAGTTTACAACCACAACAATCTGAGATATCACAAGTTTGTAACTTTCCTAAGGCTCCAGTAGAAGCCAAATATTTTAATCTAGAAGTAAAAACATGTCCAAGGCGAGAATGCCATAAATAAAAACTAGAAGATAAGGAATTCAAGCGAAAACTAAATAATAAGTCAGCAGTAGTTGTTGAGGCTGCAATATCTGAAAGTCGCAGGTTATTCAAAACGTAAAGTCCCCCTGTCTATGGCCTGTCCCGATCAGCCTCCCGGAATGTGGATCCTGCACACAACAAGAAATGGAAGTAAATATAACCGAATAACCGAAATCACATATTTGACTAATAGAAGCAAGACTCAAAGTAAGATTAAGAATATAATAAACATTAGAAAGAGACAGGTTAGGTGTGGAGACAGAACCATTGCCTGCTAGTGGCATAAGAGTGCCATCAATTATCATAACCGACACAAATGACACAAGTTTCAAAGACACAAAAGATTTATCATCGTATGTCACATGATGAGATGCTCTAGAATCAAGAATCCATATGGAAGGAGATATACCTGACATACTAGAGGAGTTCAAACCTTTAGAAGAAGCGACATACATGGCATGTGATTGAGTGGCAAAAAGTTTTTGAAGTTGTTCTGCAATATCAGATATTTGGGAAGCAGTCTCAGATGAGTATACAAAACTAGAACTAGAGCCAATGGTAGGAGAAACAAAAGCAACAACATTAGACAATGACCCCCTAAAATTCTTCTTATGTGCTCTCCCAAATTTTGGACAATGTGCTTTCCAATTACCTTTTTCTTTGCAAAATGAACATTCATCATTACCAAGCCCAACCCTCCCTTGAGATTTTCCTTTTTGAACAGGAGCAAGAAAAACAGATGGAAGAGTGGAGAGAATATCCTTATCTGACACACCAAAATGAGTCTTAAGTCTAATTTCTTCTGCCAACAATTCACTAACTATTGATTCAACATTAGGAAGGGGGAACGATGCAAAATACCCCACGAAGGCCCTCAAAATTATCATGAAGAGCCATCATAAACCAAACCAGACATTGCTCCTCTCTTTGATCAATGTATGCTTTGACAGCTTTCAACTCAGATGATTCTATAAGAGCCAATTGATCCCATAGATTAGTCATTGCCAAATAGAATTCCTGAATGTCCATATTATTCTGCTTAATGGCTCTAATATCACTTTCCAATTGATAATATTTTGCAAAGATAGACTGAACATACAAATGTTTCAAGTGATCCCAAATCTCTTTAACACTATCATATTTTGTTAGTTGCACTCCTATAGACAACTCAACATAATTATTAATCCAAGTAATAATTTTTGAATTGCTAACATTCCATGTTTTCATATCTTTTGCATATTGAGTCTCGTCCTTTTTGTTTGTAGGCTTAACAGAAGTTCCATCAACAGAACCCCACATATATTTTCCAATCAAATTTTTTTTCATCACATAACTCAAATACGAGTAATTTTGTCCATTGAGGTGAACACTAACAACTTGAAGAGAATCATCCTTAGCACTAGCCATAACAAATAATGACAGGAAAATACGACAAGCACAATCACTGAGATAAAATAAATTAGGAATAACTTGGTGTTGTGCGAGCATGATTTATCCCCATCTAGACGTCGTTTCCCAGATCTGACCGTTGAAGACGAATACCTAAATATTGCGAACCTGTTGTCCCAAAATCAGTTCGATCCAACAGTTAACGAATGCGCAATCGATATTTTTCTGAGTCTGATTTATTAAAATCGGGAATATGGATACTCTTCTCTTTCCTCTTTTGGTGGTTGCCTTTCCTATCAAAATAGTATATCTCTTCTTTACAATAGATCCCAAAATCAAGCAAAGCTCTTTGATACCATGTTAATAATGAAAAGAAGAAGAAGGGAGACAACCACTCTAGGGTTTCGTAACATAGAATGAACCAAACTTGAGTTAATAGGGTTACAATGAGTATCTATATATGAGAATAAAAATGTCTAAAATACTCTTACTACTAATATAAATAACATTATCTAACAATATTATCTATGAATCATTTGATCAAATTTTAAATTTAATACTACTAAATTTTGAAATTTTATATTTTTGTTATTTAAAAATTTTAATATTAATTTATTAAGTTATACACATAAGGTAATCAAATTTCTTCTCTCCGCCCATTATCTCTCTATCACACGGTCTTTATGTTGTTCTACACCATCTCTCTCCGCCGTTCTTTACTTTCTCTCTTTGTCGTTCTTCACTTTATCTCTCTTCCGTTTTGCATAATCTATCTTTGTCGTTAGTTAATTAAGAATCAAAAACAGTGTGTGGTCGATGGCACCAAGACGACACCGACGCTAACATGTGCGAATTAGGTAAGAGATTTTCTCACGGTAGTAGAAGAACGAAGATGGGTTCTTCTCACAATAGTGAAAAGACAGCAGAAGAGAGTCGTTTCCTTTAGTGGTGGATAATAATATTAATTTTAATTAAAATAATAAAAATAGATTTTTTTTATTAAATTTAAGAGATTACATTAAAAAGATAAATATACATGCACAAATAATTTAACTTAATATAATATATATATTTATATATTGATTTGGAGAAAAATAACATTATTGATTAAAAAATTAATAATATTGAGAAAACGCTTTTTTTACGTGTATCATATAAATTATCTTAAAATAATGACATAATTGTTTCCCCGGTCCCTTAACTTAATGTTAGATAATCCTTCAATCTTTTATCTTTTTTTTTCTTTCTCAATTTAGTTTTTTTATTTAATTTTAAGTAATAATTTGATATCTTATATCTTAAAATGTCAACAATAATATCATTTTTTTACAAAAACTTAAAAAATTTATCAAAATCTTCAAACAAAATCCATAACATTCAATATTAATTTCAAAAAAATTTATATATCATCAAATGCATAACTCAAATATTCAAATAAACTCTTATTTTCATCTCTAACAACATCAAATTCATCAAATAAAGAATAAAAATAAATGATGAAATTGTTACTTTAAATTATATAAAATACTAAATCGAAAAGTAAATAAATAAAAAACTAAAGTGTTACATGAAATTAAATTAAGAGACGGAGCGAGTAGGGATGGGAATAGGCTAGGCCGTCCGTAGGGGCCTATGGCCTGGCCTATTTAATAAAAATGCAAGGCTCATGCTGTTTTTAAAGCCTATTTATTTAAATAGGTCAGGCTCAGGCTTATAAAAAAGCCTGTTAGGCCTAACAGGCCGGCCTATATATATTTGTTATTTATTAATATTATTTTTTATTATTATATTAATAATATTATTTTCTATTTTAAATTCTATCAATTAGGCAATCACTTACTAATCATTCCATAATCAGTAGTCGTTCCATATTCAGTGGCAGTTCTATATTTGTTAGTCGTTTTATATTCGATAACCGTTCAATTAGTCAATCACTTAGTAGTTGTTCCTTATTTGTTTAAGAAGTAATAATGAATTCGTTTAAAAAGACTTCCAGGCCAGACCAAACTATTAAAAAGACCTGGCTTAGACCGAAAAAAAAGCTTATGATAGGCCGTAGGCCAGACTTAGGCCGAAAAAATAAATCGTAGATCACACTCAGACCTTTCAAAGTCTGGCCTGACCTGGTCTATTCCCACCCCTACGAGCGAGCAATAATACCTAAAATAATTGAGAGAAGAAAAGAATTAGCAGAAGGCATTAGCACAAACAATACATAATCAATCGCAAAATCACAGGAATGTTGGGAGAGTAGTAGCAGGCTATGATACAAGTCATAACCGCACGAGTTTAGTAAGTAAAGTAAGTAACAAGATTTACAAGCCCAATTTTTTTTCTTTCTTTGACTAGGCTTTGGTCACTAGTAAAAACGCTTATTTTACTCATATTTATCTGAGCTTTATTTATTTATTTATTTATGCTTTACATCCAATTTTTGTTTTTAACATACTTAAGTTCCACTTTATATTGTTTGGAGTAATTAAGAAATTCATCTTAGAAGAATATAATTCCTTCTTTAAAGTAATTGTTTGAAGAAAAC
Source organism: Cicer bijugum (assembly GCA_037974875.1). Classification (NCBI taxonomy): domain Eukaryota; kingdom Viridiplantae; phylum Streptophyta; class Magnoliopsida; order Fabales; family Fabaceae; genus Cicer; species Cicer bijugum. The sequence goes on along the minus strand of JBBPBT010000072.1, from coordinate 4,784,264 downwards.
GTAATAACGTACTATTGAGAATTATTAACGGATGACTTTGGTTGACTTTCAATGTTTAAAAATAGAGGTTGGATATTTTATTCTTTCACATGGTTAATGAGATAATGATAAAAAAAACTTTTATATTTATACAAGAGAATAATGTATTAATAATAAATAATAAATTGTCTGAAAGAAATAATATTGTGAAATGTTTAAAATAAATTTTACAATTAAAATTTTCTTAATAGTCAAAATATTCAAAAATGTGTATTTAATATCTAATCTTGAAATAAACATATGATGTAGACACCATGTCTACTTATTTTTGATCAACTAATCTACTCTAATGAAAAAATTATCAACGTTAATAACCGAAAAAATTGACCATGAAATCCGCGTTCGTCAATAATCCATTTTCATTAATTTATATAAACTCATTCATTTAAAATTGTCAATAATTTACATCTATAATAATAAGATAAATCAGATACACACATTTATTGCCTAGAAAATAAATCAACCAATTTCATGACGTCCCATCGTATTTTGGAGATGTACTACTTTTACAAAATACATAGTATAAGACTCATCTATATGGAGCACATAAATCATCGGGGTAAATAAATGTGGAGTACAAGGTACATATGACGTGGAACGTAAGCTCATCTCAAACACATACAATAAAAATAATTCATTTTTTACAATCAACTTTATATAATTATACTTAAAATATAGTATTTTATTTAAATATACAATAACAACAATCATTAAAAAATACATGATAAAACAATCTTCCAAAAAGAATGTTTACTCAAACAATCATAAAAACGACAATTCAACAAACAAAATAGTAAATAAATTAATTTTATAATGTAATATTGTATTTCATAATCAAATTCGTAGAGTTATATTTTTTATAAAATATATTTTTATAATAGTTACTATTCAAAATATCTAACTATTTTCCATCCGAAATTATTAAAATAAACGTACCATAGAAGGTTTAAAGGACGTGATTACTCACTTGTTGAGTAAAAGCTGAATTGAAATTGATTATTCACTTGTTGTTATCCTAATGTGGAATTTTCTTCTTTTCTATCTTTTATGTGTAAATGATGATGTATCCTATTTTTATTGGAGAACATATTTATGTTTAACTTTAGTGCTATAATATTACTGATGTCACTACGCGAAAAATGATATTTTACAGCGTTTTTTTTAAGTCATTTACAACGCTTTTTCAAAACATTAAGCAATCTAGTATCCAGCACTGTAAAAAGATACAACAACGCTCTTTAAAATAAAAAAGCGTTGTAAATCTATTCTAAATATGCGCTGCTTGTTGTATTAGTTTTACTGCGCTTTTTAAAAAGAGCGTTGTAATAGGTGCATTCCTTTATTTCAATTAGATCTCTTTCTGGGATTATGTCAATAATCTCCTTCATAAATCGCAATATACAGTATCTGCAGTCTATGTTGTTAGTTTGACGAGAGCACTATAAATTAAAACATATAAGTCAATAAATATTTGTGCATTGATTGTTAATGAAATTTTAAGGGCATATATTTCAAACCTTTATTGGAACCCACGCGATTTATTTGATTTTTGCTTCGACACTGTACCACCCATTTGAGCTCGGAAAACTTGTAAAGCACTATCAAATAAATATGATTATTAGCATTAACAAACACATTATATATATATATATATGTAAGAAATAAATGAATAAATGAATACAATACCTGAAGAGTGCGAAGAAATACGTAGGGTTCGTAGGGTTACAGTTTCGTTTAAGAAGGAACATCGAGAATGCGCAGAAATACGAATGGTTCGTAGGACAAATTAGGGTTCGCAATGAGAAGAGTACGTAATAATGTTCGTAGGAATAGTAACAAATATAGAGATGATTTGCAATGGAGATGGTTAACACTATAGTTCGTAGGGACAGTAGGGTTCCCAATAAGAAAGATAATGAAGACACTCAGTTTTAATTTTATAAAGACACTCTGTTTGGTTGAGTTCATGATAATTAATAATAACCAGATTGCATAATAATAAGAATTTTTTATTAAATAATAATAAAAATATTGATTATCGGAACAACCAAACAACTCCTCTCAAAATAAGGTAAATTAATATCAAATATTATTTTATACTTACTTTTAACATATCGATTATATTGTATACATATTTTAAAATGATTCTAACATTAGTATAAAACAATAATAATAACGATGACAATAACAATAATAATACTAATAATAGTATATAAATTATACTATTTTAAATTCGGGAATTTAATTATATTTAATTTTTTATTTATAGGAAGTTATATATTCTCTCCTCTTAAAAGAAATTTTGTACCTCCAATTTATGTCAAACTGAATAAAATTATTACGACACATCTAGCGTAACACAAATAAATTTATGTACCTGCACCAACAAGTTTTCGATACTTACATATGATTACTTCCTCTGGTTCCCAACTAGCCTCATATGGAGTTAACCCTGTTAGAACCAAGTTGGTTCCTTGAAAATATTTTGTGAGAACAATTTTTTGGACTAAGAGTTTCCTTAAGTGTGCATCAATTAGAACAAGAAAATCAGGGGAAGCAACAAAAGGAAGCGGCTAGAGGAAGTGATGACTTTTCATCATATGCATATTTTTTATTGTTTTTAGTTTTATCTATCTTTAATTATTAATTAATTTAAGGAGTTATTAGATATATTTTATTGATTTAGTTCTTGGATTTAATGAAATGTTTATTTTCTTATTCCCTTGATTAAGTAGAGATTTTTTTTGTAGTTTTGCGTTGTTTCTTGGTTTTAATGTAGTGCTGAATTTTGGTGAGAAATCAACATGACCTATGTGGAGTATTTCAACAATATCGGGAGTTGTAGATGTCCAATTGGAGTCAAACCAAGTGCACATGAAAGCTAAGATCCATAGCTACAACTTTTATGAAGATATCAAAACCAATTTCAAACTCAAAAGAGGAGAAACATGCAGAAAATGTAAAATAAAAAAAGTTGTGTGCCTGAAGCGCAACAGCTGCACTTGAGGCACAATTCTGCACTAGTGAATCTGCCAATCTACGCTTGAAATGCAAATTCCACCTCTGGGGCGCGTGGCATGTGGCAACTTATTTTAAAACACATTTTTTTCACTTTCTTGGATTCTTTTTTATTATTGGGAAATTGGGAAGCTTGTGTCATAGGAAAGAAACTCAGAGAGGGTTGTTTCTAACACAATTGGAGCAGTTTTATCAAGTTTATTCATGAATCTTTCTTGTAATTCTTCTGTAATCTCTATCTTTTCTATCTTTGTCATGAGTAACGAAATCATATGTGTTAGGGATGAGTGTAACAAGATGAAACCCTAATTTTTCTAATTTGATTTTTAGTTATATGAATGAGTTTATTGAATTATTTTTCTCATCTCTGTACTTAATGCTTTTTATTGCTAGACCAACATTAAAATGATCTATGATTTGTATTTTGAAATGAATGTGGACTTTACAAATGCTTGAGATGAGAAATTCATGATATTGTGGTATAGAGATTGATGCTAATCATGAAACCAATTAAATTAGTTTCAAAGACAGTAGTTTTACAAGAGAATTCATGTACAGTAAGATTTAATTCTAGTCTAAAATCCACTAAGGAATTATGGTTACTTTGGAATTTAAGGTTCTATCACTAAGACATTAGGCCAAGAATAATAAAGAGAATTTGGTAATAATTCAAAAAAGGAATTCAATAACTAGGATCAAATTAGACGAAAGTTTGGATTCACAGTGAAATTCATCCCCAATATTTTTCTTATTATAAAGGATCAATTTTATTACCGTTGTAATTTTTAAATAATATTTCAATCAATTTGGAAATTTTTTGTTCAATTTTAGTAATTAAATATAATTCAATAGTAAAACACCATCCTTGAGTTCGACACCCGATACTACTATTTTAATTATTACTTGCAATGATTTAGTACCCTTGCTGAAATGCTAATTTTTGACGCCGTTGCTGGGAATTTCCATCTCACTATTTAGTTGTAATTTAGCTTTTTAATTAAAACTTTTTGCTCTACATTGAAATTTTTGTTTTTATTTTTAATTTTGAAGAAAAAAAATGTTTTTCTTATATTTTCTATTTTTATTTGTTGAGCTTGCTATGACTGTGTGCTAGTGGTTTGTCTCTTCTTTGTTTGAGATAACTATTCGTTGTAGAGCATGAAAGATTATAATGATGATATTCTACTACAATTATATGAAGATGGTGATATTTGTCTTATATATGCTATATTACATATAATTGAGGGACAAATCTTGAGAGAGATATTTTTAACATATCACCCTTTGATCCCTCATATGCGGTCTCTTAGGTGTGACTTTTGCGGGAAATAACATAGGAACGTAACTTGTTTTGATGACTATGCCGCACAACTAGAATATGAAGATTTATTGGTAAGAGAAGCAGAAGACTACAAGTGTTATATGAAAAAGATCAATTGGGAACAAATTCTACCTCTTAAAATGCTATCCAAAGAATCAGATGACACAAACTTTCACATCAAGGACGTTTTGGTTGAATTCATGAAGAATAACATGGTTTCAATTGAACAATTTGAAAGTCAATGTGAAAGGTTATTTGTGCAAGTGGATGCGTTTGGGAAAATGAGGAGAAGTTGAAGATTGTAGATGACTTCATTGTTGTGGTAGAAGAAGATAAGCAAGAGAAGAACACAAATGAGTAAAAGAAAAAAAAAGAGATTAATAAAGTTCGAGATTCAAGATTTGCCTTGTACATCAATGTCCAATTGAAAAAGACATGGAAGCAACATCATTCATTTATCAAGTTCATGGAATTTCTACCAAAAAAAAAGATGAAGAAAGATGATGTGTTTTTCCTATCATATATGCCACCTTGACAATAGTTGAGGCGTCAAGCTAATGACTTTAAAGAAACGCTTCGTGGGAGGCAACCTATAGATAAAGGTAACTTTTATTTTTGCAATCTTAATTTTGTTATTTGAATTTGTTTCTTTTCAATTGTGTGTAAACGTGCACTATGATGAGGAATTATTAACAACTTGAAGCTAGTCTTAAACTATTTATTTTAGATTTTGAAATTTAAACTCTATTTCTTTTCTGATATCATTGCTCAATTCAACGTGTTTCACTAATGCATGCATTGTTGATTACTCCTTGGTTTTCAAAGTCTCATGTGCCATTTTTTTAAAAAAAAACTATATAAATTTTATAGTGGCATGTTTGTCATCATTTAGATAGTTCATATTCTCTCATATTATCGTAGCTAACAACTTTAGGGCCTAAACACTTTAGTTCTTTGTTGTGTTATTATCCAGACATGTGTTATCCATTAAGAACTTACTTGCATCACTTGTAGTTTATGAATACACTGAGGCAATTTTGTTTGGTCATTTGAGCATTTCTAACTACCCTATGCAAATTTTATCCTTTGCTAGCCCCTTTGAGCCTTGCCCTTTTATTTCAGTTACTAGCCATATTACAAGCCAAAGACTTGTGGTTCCTTACTAAACAAAATTTGCTAACCATTTTCATGTTATATTCAAAACAGAGTATGTATCAGATCTATACTTGAGAATTATGCTTCGGTGCTGAATAAATTGAGAGATTAGCTCTCAACATGATATTATTTATAATCAAAATTGTACAACGAGAATCTCTTAATTAAGGAAATAAATCTGAATTACATCCAACCTATATCAAACCTAATAAAAACAAGGAATAACATATCTTAATAATAGCAAATTAATTATTTGCATGTCTCAACACTCCGCTTTAAGCTGGAGCATAAAAATTGTAGGCATCGAGCTTGTCACATATATATGTTATCCTTGGCCCTTTAAGAGCCTTTGTGAAATTGTTTGCCAATTAATCATTAGAACCAACATATGAATTAACAATTCACCAGACATAATCTTCTCACGAACAAATTGATAATCAATTTTAAAATGCTTAGTTCGCTCATGAAAAATTGGATTATAAGCAATATGTAAGACTGCTTGATTATCACACATGAGACTCATAATGCTTATATTACAAAAGCACAACTCTTGGAGAAGGTGTTTGAGCCATATAATCTCTTGAGTATTAAGTTCCATAGCTAGATATTCAGCCTCATCACTAGATCTGGCCACAACGTTCTGCTTCTTGCTTTTCGAGGAAATCAAATTACTACCAATAAGAACACAATACCCAGATGTGGACTGTCTATCAAAAGGACTTCCAGCCCAATCTGCATATGTGTAAGCAAAATATATGTATTACCTCTGTCTATGTAAACAATATCATTTTCCGGAGCTCCTTTAATGTGTCTCAAGATTCTAACCATGTCATTCCAATGACTATCACAAGGAGAATTCTAGAATTGACTCACCATACTCATAACGTATGAAATAAATGGTCTCGTCATGGTTAAGTAATCCAACATCCCAACTAACTTCATATATCTTCCTTGATCTGGAAATGACTCCCCCTCATCCGGTAGAAGTTTGACACTTGGATCCATAGGAGTGCCAATTGGCTTGCAATCTAGCATATCGATTTCTTCCAAGATATCCAAAGCATACTTTCTTTGGGAAATAGCAATTCCTGCCTTAGATTGAGCTACCTCAATGCCCATAAAATACCTCAATCTATCTAGATCTTTGACCATAAAATGGTGGACTAAATATTGTTTGAGTCCCACAACCAAGTAAATACACTTGTTAGAAGATGATTTATAAAACACAAAAGGGTCAACTTGACTTCGAATCATGCCATACTGTTGAACAACAATATTAAACCTCCCCAACCATGCCAAAGGAGATTTTTTGAAACCATACAAAGCTTTACGAAGTTGGCAAACGTACCCATGATACTCCCCTTGAGGAAAGAAACTAGGTGGTTGCTCGAGATAAACTTCTTCTTCTAAGTCTCCATGAAGGAATGTATTCTTTATGTCTAACTAATACAATGGCCAATGTAGCATAACAACCATGGAGAGAAAAAGAACTGAAGCCATTTTTTCCACAAGTGAGAAAATATCATTATAATCAAGACCAAAAACCTAAGTATAACCTTTAGCCACTAAACAAGCTTTCAGACGATCAATATGTTCGTCTGGACCTATTTTGACTGTGTATACCCATTGACATCCAACAATAGATTTACCAGGAGGAGGTGGCACAAGAGTCCAAGTTTTGTTAGATTTTAAGGCTATCATTTCATCAATCATAGCATGTGCTAACCTGAATGAGAAAAAGATTCTTGCGGAGACTTATGAATAGTGATGGAAGAAATAGAATAGGCAAAGGTATAATGTGAAGGTAATAAATGATGATAACTAAGAAAATTATATATGAGATAGGGATTATTGGTGGAATGTGTACCTTTATGTAGTGTAATAGGTAGGTCGTCAAACAAGGTAGACGAATCCGAAGTAGAAGAAGGGACCGAAACAGGAGATGAGTCACTTAAATCTTGTGTATGAAGTGGATTAGTAGGAGGGAGACATGCACATAGTTGATAATTTTGCAAGAGAGGAGGACTCAATGGATGGAGTTATCAAAACAAGGTAGGGAAATGGTAATACCTCAAAGAATGTATTCAACGATGGATGGGAAGAAAGGTGTTTCCTCAAAGAATGTGACATCAACTGACATGTAAAAGCAATGTGTAGAGGGGCAATAACATCGATATCCTTTCTAAAACATTGAATAGCCAAGGAAAACACACATTATTGCACGAGCATTCAACTTATCAAGTCCTAGAGTAAGATCATGAACAAAGCAAATGGATCCAAAAAATCAAGGAGGGAGACAAAACAATAGTTCATCGGGGACCAATAAGGAATGGGGAAATTTGTTTTGGGTAGTAGAAGATGGCATTCTATTAATCAAGTATCCTGTAGTGAGGAAAACATCGCCCCAAAACTTGAAAGGAACATTAGCGTTGATTAGCAACGTACGTGTTGTTTCAATTATATGATGATGCTAATGTTCAACAATACCATTTTGTTGTGGGAAATGGGGATAAGATGATTGATGGATTATTCCATTTTTGACCATAAAAGAATAAAAAAATGACAAAAAAATGCTCTTTTGCATTATCACTGCACAAAATGCAAATAAAACAACCAAATTGATTTTGAATTTCCTTAATGAAATTATGAAATATGCTAAATACTTTTGATGTATCCTTAAGTAGGTAGATCCACGTACATCTAGAAAACTCATCAATAAAAGTGAAAAAGTACCTATGACATATAACTGAAGCGACTAGACTTCGTCCCCACAAATCATAACAAACGACATCAAAAGGTGAGCGGGCTTGTGATTGAAGACTATTGGGGAAGAAAGATTGAGCGTGTTTCCAGAGATAACAAGATTCACAATCTACAAACTTTAAGTGAGACAAGTGAGGGACCATAACTTTGATTTTTTTGAGACATCGATGACCTAACCAACGATGAAGAAGACTTGGTGACTTCATTTTTGAAGTGGAAGCAATAATAGATGAAGATTGATGGTAGTAAAGTCCTTGGGACTTATATCATGTACCAATCATCTGCTTTGTACTTCGATCCTATGTAACAAAAGAATCAGGACTAAAAGTTATAGAACAATTTAGACTTCGAGTGAGACAACTGACAAGTAATAAATTAAATGGACAATTGGAAACAAAAAGAACATAATCAAGAGATAAATATGGGAGAGGAGTGGCTTGACCAATACTACTAGCTTTAGCTTTTGAACCGTTTGCAACAGTAATATGACGTGGGGTTTTAGGTTGGGATATTTTTGATAAAAATGATGGATTACTAGCCACATGATCAGATGGTCCAGAGTCCAAGATCCAAGGTCCAAGATCCATGTGATGCCTTGAATTGCAAGTATGCCTTGTACTCTTCATTTGATAACATATTATTTTTGGTATTTTTCACTTTAGAGTCTTTTCCATTATCATTAGACAATGTCACATTTGTTGTTCTTTATGGAAAGCCAATAATGGAATAACACTCTTCTGCAGTATGACCGAAACACTTACGGTAAATGCACTGAGGATGACCTCCACCACGGCCTCCTCGACCACCTCCACGACCACGACCTACAAAATTTGAAATCAAAGCTGAAGACTCTGTGCCAGTTTCATATCCGTTCCCCCTCGATTCTTTCTAACCAAGAATGCGTATGATGCGTCTGATGAGATCTTCTATTGATGGGATATCAGATGCGGTGAGAATGTGGCTTCGAACCGACTCATACTTTTGATCAAGGCAATGGCCGATCTGACTAAGGCGAATCTTATGGTGAGGGTGGTGTGACCCATCAGACTGTTTATGTTGGACGATTAACAAGGAAACCATGTATGTGACTGTGACAGCTAGGATTTTTAAGATTTTTGATAGGCCCACTGATCGTGACCGCTGATACAAACTTGAGAATTAGATTATGGTGCTGAATAACTTGAGAGATTAGTTCTCAACATTAGAATTGTACTAGGAGAATCTCTTAGTTAAGGAAATAAATATGGACTAAATCCAACCTATATCAAACCTAATAAAAACAAGGAATAACATATCTTAATAATAAAAAACTAAATCTTTGCATGTCTCAACACTTACTTTCATCAGTTTGGCTGTGTATGCATCAAGAAATCACTGGATCTCAAGTTGTGTTGAGAAGAATTGACTTGTAAGGTCAAGTGGGTAGTTTTCCTTTAATAATATGTAGGTTTCAGACTGTGTAGATAAGATTGACTTGTAGGGTTAAGTGCTGTTGTAATTCAAGGTATAAATTAGTTGATAAATCCTTTTGTGTGAGCGGACTTGACGTAGCTACCATGTTGACTTTCATTGACCTTCCCACACCAGTATTAAGAGTGATTCTCAAATTAAATATTCCCCTTCTTGAAATTCCAATGGTTTTTTTGCTCTTCTTGGTGTAACTCTTTTACCTACTTTCCGATGGATGCATCATTTCCCTTATCAGTTGAATTCTATTGTTGTTTATTTCCCTAAATTTGGTCCTAACAAAGACTTATCCCCAACTTCCCACTAACACAAGGGAGACCTGCAATTTCTTCCATAAAGAGCATCGTATGGGGCCATATTGATGCTAGAGTGATAATTGATGTTGTAAACAAATTCAACTAGAGATAAATACTTATCCCAACTCCCACCTTCATCTAAAACACAAGATTTAAGCTTATCCTCAAGAGTTTGAATAGTTCTCTTTGATTGACCATTTGTTTATGGATGGTAAGTTGTGTTAAAACTCATACTAGTACGTAATGCTCCCTGAAAAAGCTTTCCAAAATCTAGAGGTAAATCGTGGGTCCTTATTAGATACTATAAATGTGGGTATCTCATGTAACTTTAGTATCTCCTTATTGTGGAGGTCATCTAGTATATCTAATCTATAGGTTGCTTTATTTGGTCAGAAATTAGATGATTTGGTCAATCGATCAATTATCACCCAAATGGCATCAAAACCCAAACACGTCTTAGAAAAACCCATCACAAAACCAATAAATATCCTCTCCATTTCCACTCATAAATTTCTAAAGGTTGAAACAATCTTAACCTTATGATACACTAGACACTTTGACACATAGCTAACTACTTCCTTTTTCATTCCCAACCACTAGGACATTCTTCTCAAATCTTGATACATCTTAGTTATTCTTGGATGGATCGTGAACTTACTCTTATGAGTTTTCTCTAAAATTATATCCCTAAGACTCCTCTCCTTATGAACATTGATCATATCCTTAAAAAAACACTAAACCATAAATAGATAAGGTATAATCCTCCTAGTCCACAATATACTATAATCCTTTATTTTAATGTTGTTCTATTTTTATTAGTTCTCTTGAGATACTACTGATTTATAATCTACTTAGATTCAAGCTTAAAGCACTATATGTCACATCCAAATTCATATCTCCAAACTTTTTTAATAGGCTTGTCTCTAGTACCATTATACAAGCCACATGTATCGATTTTCTACTTAAAGCATCAGTCATCACATTAGCTTTCCCAGGGTGATACTTGAACTCAATATCATAGTCCTTAAGATACTTCATCCACCTTCTTTCCCTCATATTTAATTCCTTCTGATCAAACAAATACTTATGGCTCTTATGATTACTAAAAATCTCAAATTCGCTCCACACAAGTAATGCCTCCAAATCTTAAGAGAAAAAACTATAGCTACTAATTCAAGATCATGAGTTGGATAACTCACCTTCTGCAACCTAAGTTGTCTTGATGCATAAGCTACCACCTTATCTTCTTAAATTAAAACACATCCTAAACCATTTTAGAGGCGACATGGAAAGGTTTAGTATAGCTAAAACGTGTGTTAAAACTAATCTTCCCTTAAGTTCTAGGAAATTATCCTCATATTCTTGGAACCACTAAAAGGGTTTCCCTTTTCTAGTTAACTTGGTGAGAGGTAACACTAGGCTTGAAAATTACTCTATAAATTTCCTATAGTAATCCACCGATCCTAGGAAACTCCTTAGTTCAATCACATATTTAGGACACCACTAACTTAGTATTGCATCTACCTTACTAGAGTTAACTATTACTTATTTACTTGAGATGGTATGTCTTAAAACTTCACCTCGTCAAGCCAGAACTCACACTTCTAAGTTTTTGCATATATTTTGTTATCTCTCAAAACTTGCAATACTATCCTCAAGTGTTTCTTGTGCTAATCCAAGCTCCTAGAGTAAATTAGAATATCATATATGAAACACCACAACAAACTTATCTAAGACATTTCTAAAAACGTAATTCATATAAGCCATATAAATAGTAGGGGCATCGGTAACTCCAAAAGGCATCACTACATACTTGTAGTGTCCATATCTTGTCCTAAAAGTTGTCGTTGGAATATCTTCATTCTTGACCCTAACTTGATGGTACCCCACCCTCAAGTTTATCTTAGAAAATATTGAAGCTCCTCGCAACTGATCAAAGATATCAATTATCCTAGGCAAGGGGTGTTTATTCTTAATGTTAACTTGATTCAACATTATATAGTCTACATATGACCTAATACTCCCATATTTCTACTTAAAATACTAGAGTTCCCTAAGGTGACACACTAGACCTAGTGAATTCTTTTCCTAATAAATATTCCAATTTTTTCTTGGATTCATCCAACTTTAGTGTCGATATCTTATAAGGTGCTATTGATACTGATCAAGTTTGTGGTATTAAATTAATGGAAAACTCTAATTCTCTTCCAGGGGTAAGCTATACGCATATTTTAGGAAACACGTCAAGAAACTCACAAACTACATGCATCATCAAAGTTAAATTATCCACAATCTATACCTTTGAAGAAAATAAGAGCATGTATCCTTGACCTCGCCCACCTAAATACTTATGAAAAGATGAAGCATACACAAAACATTCAAACAATGATAAATCAATAGTCATAAGTTGGGATTGTCCCTCACTCTTGCAACATCTAGCCAAATATGTAATATTTCCATATTTAAGACATGTAATTCGTGTCGTTGGACATGATTAATCCCCATGATTGAATCCACACTTTTCGCTTCCCTTATTCTTATTAGTTGAAGTTTGCCCTTACTTGTTGATAGCGTTTCAGCAAGTGTACTGAATCGTTGCAAGTAATAATAAAACGGTAGTACCGAGTGTTGAACTCAAGGATTGCGTTTTACTATTGAATTATATTTAATTACTAAAATTGAACAAAAGGTTCCCAAATTGATTGAAATAATATTTGAAATTAACAACAGTAATAAAATTGATCTTTTATAATGAGAAAAATGTCCGGGATGATTTTCACTTCGAATCCAACCTTGGTGTCTAATTTGATCCTAGTTACTGAATTCCTTTATTGAATTGTTACCGAATTCTCTTTATTATTCTTGCCCTAATGTCTTAGTGACAGAACCTTTAATTCTAAAGTAACCCCTAATTCCTTAGTAGATTTAAGATCTGAATTAAGCATTACCGTATAGAAATTCTCTTGTAAACTATTGTTTTGCAACTAATTTAATTGGTTTCATGACCTGCATCTATCCCTAGACTACAAATTCGTGAATTTCTCATCTCAAGCATTCGTAAATTCCACTTCCGTTTCAAAATACAAATCGTAGAACATTTTAATGTTGATCAAGCAATAAAAAGCATTAAGCACAAAGATGAGAAAAATAATTCAATAAACTCATTCATATAACTGGAAATCTAATCAGAAAAATAAGGGTTTCATCTGGTTACACTCATCCCTAACCAATAGGGTTTAGTTACTCATGACAGAGATACAAAAGATAGGGATTAGAGAAGAGTTACAAGAAGGATTCATGAATGATTCTTGATAAAACTGCTCCAATGACGTTAGAAACTGTCGTCTTTGAGTTTCTATGCTAGGGCACAAGTCTCCCAACTTCCCAAGAGTCAAAAAGATCCCTAAACAGTAAAGAAATTGCGTTTTGATGAATGTTGAAGCGCATCACGCGCCCCAGGCGCAGTCTTTGCGCTCTGGGCGCGTATTGACAATACCGAATGGCAGGAAATACGTCTCAGGCGCGTAGGGCGCGCTCCAGGCGCACAACATCTGTTGTCTGGCGTATTTTGCATTTTTTCTCATCTTTCGAGTTTGAATTTGGTCCCGTTGTCTTCATGAAAGTTGTAGATATGGATCTTAGCTTTCTAAAAACTGCTCGCGTGAACAAATTTCTTCCTCCCTCCATTGTTGCTCGTTTTTGCTTTCTTTTCCTCCCTTAGAGTTCGAAATTGATAGTGGGTTATAGGACAAGGATTTCTCAACTTCACTCTTCCTCTTTGATTCGAAAACGGAGAAAAACGGTATTAGGGATTCAAACTCAAATCTCCCCGTTTCATCTAGATCTAAGCGTCGTTTCAAGAAATGATAGAAGGGAAAGTTGCTCACCACTACACTACGGTGCTAGTGAGCTAACTTTGGAAGCGGCGTTGCGAGCGGAGATTTTTACCGGATTTGGTCACGGTACCGTAATCGGACGAAAAAGCTAAAGTGAAGGTAAGGGCTCCTTCCAAACTTTTAGTTTGCATTTAGGGACTTACTTGTGGTTGTGTGGAAAAGAATTTGGTTAGGGTTAAAGTAAGGTTTTATGGAGAATGAATTTTAAACCCATTTATGTATGATTTTGAGTATATGAAACTTGTTGTGTTTGAGTGATGGATTATGTTGATTTGTGTTCGTTGTTTTGACGTATTCTAAATTGATAACTGATGAAATTTGAGTTTGTTTTGTGTGGTTTGTGTGGAAAATGATTTGGAATGAAGTAGGGATTGATTGTGAAAGTATGTGTGAGTTTGTTTTGTGTGGTTTGTGTGGAAAATGATTTGGAATGAAGTAGGGATTGATTGTGAAAGTATGTGAAAGTTGGTTTTGTGTGGAATTTGAAAACCATTAAGTTAAACGAGTATTAAGAATGGGGAATCTCTTAATGTCTTGTTTACTTAATGTGAGTTTGTGAAAATCGTTTAAGTTAAATGAGAATTAAGAATGGGGAATCTCTTAATGTCTTGTTTACTTAATGTTGTTTTGAAAATCGTTTAAGTTAACTGGGCGTTAAGAATGGGGAATCTCTTAATGTCTTAGTTACTTAACGTTGCTTGAAAATCTTTTAAGTTAACTGAGCGTTAAGAATGGAGAATCTCTTAATGTCTTGGTTACTTAATGTTTGTTTTTGAAAATCGTTTCAGTTAAATGAGTATTAAGAATGGGGAATCTCTTAATGTCTTATTTACTAAATGTTTTGTTGTGGGAATCGTTTAAGTCAAAAGTATATTAAGAATGGGGAATCTCTTAATATGTCTGTTTGCTTAATGTTTGGCGTGAAAATCGTTTAAGTCAAATGAGTGTTAAAGATGGGGAATCTTTTAATAACTGCATTTGCTTAACGATTGTTGTGAATGGAGTTAGTATACGCTCATGCATTTTCATGATTTTTGTAAATCGTGCAGACCCGTGATAGGTGGCACCTTGATAAATAGTACTTTGGCCTGTGATAGGCGGTACATTTATGATTTACGTTTTTGTAAGTTGTGCAGACCCGTGATAGGTGGCACCTTGGTAAATAGTACTTTGGCCCGTGATAGGCGGTACATTTATGACTTACAGTTTTTTGTAAATTGTGCAGACCCGTGATAGGTGGCACCTCGGTAAAGAGTACTTTGGCCTGTGATAGGCGGTACCTTTACAATTTACGTTCTTTTTAGTAAGCCGTGCAGACCCGTGATAGGTGGCACCTTGGTAAACGATACGAGCCCGTGATAGGCAGTACGTTTATGGTTTACGCTTTTTAGTAAATCGTGCAGACCTGTGATAGGTGGCACCTCAGTAATTGGTACTTTGGCCTGCGATAGGCGATACAATTATGATTTACGGCCCTTCGAGGAGGGTTTTGGTTTGGAATTTCGAGTCCATGCATTTTGGCATATACGCATTGCATTAGGGTGCTCGGCACACGAGTCGTGGTTGATCCAAATTATGATTGTGTTGATTTTGCTAAGTGTTATGGTTTGAAATTATGTGTAAGTGTGTTTTGATTCAGATTGTGATTTCGTTGATTGCACTAAGAGTTATGTTTTGGAATTGTGTGATAGTATGTTAGGTTGTAAAAACGTTTTCGAAACTCATAATGACGTGGTGCTTGTATGGGTATTGCTAAGTGTTAAGGTTTGGAGTGGTGTTTGTATGTGATTGAGTTAGTTTATGTATTTTTGAAAGAATACACAGGGAAATCGATTTACCCAATCGATTTGATGAGTTACAGGGGCCCTGTCATTCACGAAATCGATTTACC
Organism: Cicer bijugum; assembly: GCA_037974875.1. Lineage (NCBI taxonomy): Eukaryota > Viridiplantae > Streptophyta > Magnoliopsida > Fabales > Fabaceae > Cicer > Cicer bijugum. Next base: position 4,768,418 of record JBBPBT010000072.1, on the reverse strand, counting down.
CAATCGATTTTGTAAGAAGTATTTCAAAATCATTTAAGAAAATCGATTTGGTAAATCGATTTGGATACAATTGGATTCAAGTCAGGGGCTTCGTTTTCCCGAAATCGATTTACCCAATCGATTGGATTCAATACAGGGGCTCTGTCTGTCTGTCAATCGATTTACCCAATCGATTGATTTAAGCCCAGAGTTCAGTTTTCACTAAAAACTTTCAGGAAATTGATTTCCCCAATCGATTGGTTCAGTGGGAAATCTTATGTTGAGTTTGATAATTGATTTCTCAATTGATTTATCAATGCTTTGTTCAATTATGTATTACTTGATGGATTGATAACTCTATTTGATGTCATTTACATTTGGCAAGCTTTACATGAACTTTTAGCATGTGGAAAAACCCATCTAATATGTTTGATAAATTGAAAAGGTTATTTGTGCATTGAAAAGTTTAAATGTTATGTGTTAACTGTTAATTTCGGTTGGTGACCCTTTACAACTATTGTGGAAATCTGGGCTTTTCCCTCAGATGAGAGTCAGGATGATCCTACCGGTACGTACCCTCCGAAAGGGAATGTGGATGGGAGTGCTTGATTGGAGCTACGTTAGGAGAATCTCACGGAGCGCGTGGAGATTACTCAAGGCGTATAGTTTTTTTTGGTTATGTATAGAATGATTAGACTAGGTTGTCACTCAGGACACATATGTCCTTCTTTTGGGCTACTTTTATTGTAAAGTTGAAAGGATGTACATGTACTATTGCTGACAGCAGGACATGCCTTGGATTTATATTTTGAAAAACTTTTCCGCTGCTTGTAAATTTTAATGACTTAGTTATATATCCAAAGGTTTTATTTTATTAATTTGCTCGGTTTTATTTATTTCCTTGTTGTATTTTTAATTTCTTTCGAAAAAAAAAATACACCCTCGCTTTGAAAAACGGGGTGCTACATCAACCATAAAACTTAAGACTAAATGCAAGTTGTTAATAATTCTTCATCATAGTGCACATTTACACACAATTAGAAAGAAACACATCCAAATAACAAAAATAAGATTGCAAAAAATAAAAGTTACCTCTACCTGTGGGTTGCCTCCCACGAAGCGCTTCTTTAACGTCATCAGCTTGACGCCTCAACTATTGTCAAGGTGGCATATATGACAGGAAGAACACATCATCCTTCTTTTTCTTTTTGTTTGGTAGAAATTCCATGAAGTTAAGAAATAAAAGGTGTTGCTTCCATGTCTTTCTCAATTGGACATTGATGAACAAGACATAGATTGAATCTCGAACTTTATCAATCTCTTTTTTTTTTTCCTCGTTCGTCTTTTCTTCTTGCTTATCTTCTTCTACCACAACAATGAAATTATCTTCAATTTTCAACTTCTCCTCCATCTTCTCAAACTTAGCTACTTGCTCAAATAACCTCTCACATTGATTTTCAAATCTTTCAATTGAAACCATGTTATTCTTCATGAATTCAACCAAAACGTCTGTAATGTGAAAGTCTTTGTCATCTGATTCTTTGGATAGAGTTTTAGGAGGTAGAATTTGTTTCCAATAGATCTTTTTAATATAACACTCGTCGTTTTCTGTAACTTTGAGAAAAAAATCTTCATATTCTATTAGTTCATCAAGGTCATCTGAACAATGTCCATTCTTATGTGCTTCTCCGCAAAAGTCACACCTAAGAGGCTTCCACGGAGGGATTTGAGGGTGATATTTTAAAAATGAATGGCTCAAGATTTGCCCTCAATCATGCGACATATACCCGATATAAGACAAGTATCACACTCTTCATATAATTGTAGTAGAATATCATCATCATAATCTTCCATGCTCTACAGCGCATAGTTATCTCAAACAAAGAAGAGAAAAACCACTAAGCATGACATTAGCAAGTTCAACAAATAAAAATAGAAAATAAAAGAAAATTTTTTTTCTACAAATAAAAATAATAAAAATAAAAAATTTTATTGCATAACAAAAAATTTCAATTAAGTAAATAAATTAAATTCAATAGTGATATGGCAATCCCCGGCAACGACGCCAAAAACGTGATAGCTTTTCAGCAAGTGTACTGAATCGTTGCAAGTAATAATAAAACGGTAGTACCGAGTGTCGAACTCAAGGATTGTGTTTTACTATTGAATTATATTTAATTACTAAAATTGAACAAAAGGTTCCCAAGTTGATTGAAATAATATTTGAAATTAACAACAGTAATAAAATTGATCTTTTTTAATGAGAAAAATGTCTGGGATGAGTTTCACTTCGAATCCAACCTTGATGTCTAATTTGATCCTAGTTACTGAATTCCTTTATTGAATTGTTACCGAATTCTCTTTATTATTCTTGCCCTAATGTCTTAGTGACAGAACCTTTAATTCCAAAGTAACCCCTAATTCCATAGTAGATTTAAGATCAGAATTAAGCATTACCGTATAGAAATTCTCTTGTAAACGATTATTTTGCAACTAATTTAATTGGTTTCATGACCTGCATCTATCCCAAGACTACAAATTCATGAATTTCTCATCTCAAGCATTCGTAAAGTCCACTTCCGTTTCAAAATACAAATCGTAGAACATTTTAATGTTGATCAAGCAATAAAAAGCATTAAGCACCGAGATGAGAAAATAACTAATTTACGAGCACAATCCATGATCACATAATGGTAGGACATCCAATCCATATCGAGAATGACCTAGAGTGATTGTAGAGGTAAACAAATCAAATTAACCAAGATATCCCTATTCTGAATAGTTATTTGACAATGTAAACATGCAGAATTTACTGTCAAAGTCTTAGCAAGTGTGGAGACAACCAAATCAAAAGGTAAAGCAGACACAGATAACTTCACATGATTCACGCAATCCATAGCAATAAAGGAATAGGTTGCCCCTGAATCAAAAAGTGCAGTTAGAGTGTTACCTGCAATCTCACAGTCACGTTGAATCAGATTGCCAGATGGATTCCCATCTTTAACACTCACACAATTAATGCGTCCTCTAGCAGTAGGACGAGTAGCCCTAGCTACATTCACAACTGGTTCCCCCTTTGGAGCCGTGCAATCCCTTGCTAGGTGCCCTGGCTTCCGACAAATGTAACAGGTGAGAACATTAGAGGTACAAGCACTAGCATAATGTCCCTCTTCCCATCGAAACATCGAAGCACTTGTCCCAGTTGTCTTCTGAAATGCTGGTTCCCTGGGCGATTCTGGCCACCGTTGTTATTTTGTGGTCGATTATAAGGTTTAGCAACTTGTTTCCCCTTGTTATTCTAATAATTCAACCGACTAGGCCCTCCTGCACTAATATTCCCTCCTCGGCTAGCCCTCTTATTCTTCATATCCTTAACTTCCCTACATTTTTCCACAAGAACTTGGAAACGTTGAATCCCCAGAGTCTTGAATCTCATACTTTAGTCCGTCTTGGAAACGATGACACATGAATGGTTCATCAATCTCTTCACGGAAAAACTTGAAATGTCTTGATAGCGATTCAAACTTAGTAGCATATTCGCCCACAGTCATGTTCCCCTAATGCAGTTTCAGGAAATCATCACCCAGTTTAGTCCTGGTACTCATCGGGAAGTATTTGTCTAAAAACTTCCTTTTAAATGATTCCCAGTTCACCTCCCCGTGAGCTGATCTCATCAACAATCTTGCACTCCTCCACCAGTACTCAACATCACTTAACAGCATATAAGTGGCATAGTTGACCTTCACTCCCTCCTGACAGTTAATCATCTCGAAGATCTTCTCCACATCCAGGATCCATTGATCTGCTTTCTCTGAATTCTCATCCCCCTTAAACTTGGGAGGATTGTAACGACGAAAATCTTCTAATCCTCTTGACTCTGCAGCACAGATCTCTCTTTCCCTCTTTTCAAGATCACGTTGTGTCTTGGTAGCAGTCTGTGCAGCAACAGAAACAACCATGTTATTCATGGCCTCCGCCATTCGATCATCCTATAAAACCATCATCAAGTATAAATAGTCATATAAGTCAATATAATTGATACACAGTAGAATAGTTTTTGAAATATGAGTCCAAAGTATTTACGCAACAGCCAGTGATACATGGAATCCATTAACATAAGATGTCATGCTGACAATACTAGTAAAGATACAATCTTCCAAAATAAACGCAATTCAAAATAAAGACATTAGTTCCCTCTATGTCAACCTAATCTAATCATTCTACCAAAAAACTATACACCCTGAGTGATCTCCACGCGCCCCGTACGATCCTCCTAACATAGCTCCTGTCAAGCATTCCTATCTACATTCCCATCCGTAGGGTACGAACAAGTAGGATCGTCCTGGCTCTCATCTGAGGGCCAAGCCAAGATTTCCACAATAGTTGTAAAGGGTCATCAACCGAAATTAACAGTTAACACATAACATTTAAGTTTTTAAATGCACAAATAACCTTTCCACTTAACATGCACCTTAAAAGGGTTTTCCATATGCTCAAAGTTCATATAAAGCTTACCAAATAAAAATGAAATCAAAATAAGTCTCAAATCAATCAAGTAATGAACAACTGGCCAATCCATTGATGAACCAATTGAGCAATCGATTATCTAACTCAAAATAAGAATTTCTACAAAGCCAATCGATTTCCAAATCGAATTCCTGAAGGTTTTTAGTGAAATTTGAACTCTGGGCTTAATTCAATCGATTGGGAAATCGATTGAATGAATAAATGAGCCCCTGTATTAAAGCCAATCGATTTCCAAATCGATTTTGTCAGTTTAGCTAATTTCCTGTATGGCCAAATCGATTTCCAAATCGATTTCTTAAATTGTTTTGAAAAACATATTATAAAATCGATTGGCAAATCGATTTTGTCAAATTAGCGAAGTCGCTGTAACTCATCCAATCGATTGGGAAATCGATTTCCCTGCATATTCTTCCAAAAATACATAAACTAACTCAATCACATTCATACACAACTCCAAATCTTAACACTTAGCAATTCCCAAACAATCACCACGACATTATGAGCTTCGAAATCGTTTTGCAATCAAACATGCTATCACACAATTCCAAAACATAACTCTTAGTAAAATCAACACAATTACAATGACATCTCAAGTTCAAAAACTTAATCATAAACTTGAATCAAAAAAACTTACACACAATTTGTTCCAAAACATAGCACTTAGTAATATCATCACAATCATAATGACATCTCAAGTTCAAACACTCAATCATACACTTGCATCAAACACGACTCGTGTGTCAAGCATCCTAATGCAATGTGTATATGCCAAAATGCATGGACTCGGAATTCCAAACCAAAACCCTCCTCGAAGTGCCGTAAATCATAATTGTACCGCCTATCGCAGGCCAAAGTACCAATTACCGAGGTGCCACCTATCACGGGTCAGCACAATTTACCAAAAACGTAAGTCGTAAACGTACCTCCTATCACGGGTCAGTACTGTTTACCGAGGTGTCACCTATCACGGGTCAACACAATTTACCAAAATGAAATGCATGAGCATACACTGACTCCATCCACAACAATCGTTAAGTAAATGCATATATTAAAAGATTCCCCATTTTTAATACTCATTTAACTTAAACGATTTTCACACCAAACATTAAGCAAACAGACATATTAAGAGATTCCCCATTCTTAATATTCTTTTAACTTAAACGATTTTCAAAACAACATTAAGTAACCAAGACATTAAGAGATTCCCCATTCTTAATACTCAGTTAACTTAAACGATTTTCACAACAAACATTAAGCAAACAGAAATATTAAGAGATTCCCCATTCTTAATATTCTTTTAACTTAAACAATTTTCAAAACAAACATTAAGCAAACAAGACATTAAGAGATTCCCCATTCTTAATACTCATTTAACTTAAACGATTTTCACAAACACACATTTAGTAAACAAGACATTAAGAGATTCCCCATTCTTAAGACTCATTTAACTTAATGGTTTTCAAATTTCACACAAAACAAACTCAAACATATTATCAAATTCAATCCACGATTCACACCAAAACACATCAATTCCTATCTCCACAAAATCCAACCATACACATATCAAATTTCATAAGTATTAATTAAGAACACGTCAAATACGACGAACACAAATCAACACAACCCACCACTCAAACACAACAAGTTTCATTTACTCAAAATCATACATAAATGAGTTTAAATTCTTTTTCCCCGACACGTTCATCAATATAACCAAAACCTAACTCTAAGATTATACTCATAAAGCATTAGATTCATTTTCCCCAAGTCAACACTTCACCCTAACAAATTCTTTTCCACACAACCACAGATAAGTCCCTAAATGCAAGCTAGAAGTTTGGAAGGAGCCCTTAGCTTCACGTTAGCTTTAACGTGTGATTACAGTACCGTGGGTAAATTCGGTAAAATCTCTGCCCGTAATGTTGCTTCCAAAATTGGTTCCCTAGCACCGTAGCATGGTAGTGAACAACTTTCCCTTCTATCTCTTCGCGAAACGGAGCTTAGATCTGGATGAAACGGGGAGGTTTGTGTTTGACGGTTTTGAAATCCCTAACACCGTTTTTCTTTGTTTTCACACCAAAGAGGAAGTATGAAGTTGTGAAATTGTTGTCCTATCACTCAACCAGCCTTGGGTTTCTATTCTTGAACAAAAGGAAGCAAATAAAATGAAAATGGAAGAAGGGGGGAATGTTTCACGCAAGGCAGAGGAAGAAGACGAACTTCTCTTTTTTCTTTCTTTTATTTTTCCTTTCTCTCTTTTTCCTTCCTCTCTATTTCTTTTCTTTCTATCCTCCTTCCTTTTTCCCTCCACACAAATATATATACATATTTATATATATTAATTACTTTCAACAGATATCTCCAAATATCTAGATATTTATTAAAATTACCATTTCACCCATCACTTCCCAAACCACTTTTGTAAAGAATAGGGGAAATGACCTCAGTTTAACAGAAAATTGTAAAGAATAATGTCTATTCCAACAATATGCTAAACGGTTTACTAAATTGAAAATTTATTACACAAAAGATATACCAAGGTCCCAAAAAGATCTATCCTACAAGAAGATAAACAAGAGCACTAATTGGCTAATAAAATGCAGCATATACAAGTTATTGTTCAACATATAGATTCATATACAAGCATGGTAATAATAACTATTCATGTAAAATCAATTATTGCAGAATTCAACTATTTCATGCCTTCAGAATTAATCATATAGGCAATGCAAAATAAAAGAGATAAGGGAAGGAAAATGTACAGAGTAATTTTTTATACTGGTTCGGCCGTCGATGTGACAGCCTACATCCAATCCTAAGATCAAATCCGATCTTAGCCTTCTCAATAGAATCTTGTAGAGTCGTTTTACAGATGTTCCAGCAGCCCTGCCTATCAATCTTAAAACACTCTCCCTATTCTATCCTTATCTCCCTGAATCCCAGAGTTTATCTCCCATAAACTCTTCCAAGATTTCAGTCCAGTGTCTTCTTGATGAAGTCCCTCAACACAGAAGATCACCACCAGTTTCAAACTGGATTTCTCAATGTTATTTGATTACAGAATTCGTTTACAGAAAGTCTAAAATCGAAATATACAAAAATTTCTTTTGTTGTCTTCTTCTCAAATGTTTTTTCTCTTTTCAATCTTTTTCAGTCTTTGTTGATCATGAATGATGAATGTTCAAATCTGAAAAAACAATGTTCAAAGTTATTTCAATGAGAGAAAGTGATATCAGAATATTATGAGCTATGTCAATGTTATGATCGTTATGAATTATATGTGTTCTGTTATTATGAGAAGAAGAACTAGAAAACAGTTTATTTAGTTTCAGGAAAAACAACAGATGAATCGATTTGCCCAATCGATTCATTAAAGTTATAAAGCATGCTTAATCGATTTACCCAATCGATTTCGCGAATCATGTTTTTCTTGAATCTTGAAACTACATAAGCTAATCGATTTACCTACTCGATTATTTTAATGTCTTCTTCAGAATTGAATAACAGTTCATATTTGAATCGATTTGCATAATCGATTTATGATGTTTTGTTCCAACAACGAGATTAAAACAATCGATTTACTCAGTCGATTTAAACATTTACATAATCGGTTTGTTTATCCGTATCAGAGCAAATCAAGCAAATCAAACTGATCAATCATAGCAGAGTACTAGAGTAAGTAAGTATCAAAACCAATATCAGAGTTATAAGAAAATATCAACTAATATACGAGCTATCAGAGCAAGTATTGAGCAAATATTAGTTGTGTAGCAAAAGTAGTATCAGAGCAGATATCAGAGCTATAAGTAATACTCGTTAACAAGTTAGAAAGAGCAGATATCAGAGCTATCAGAGCATACAAACCATACACTAAAATCAGACTAGTGCAATAGGTATACATGTCATACACTAAAATCAGACTAGAGCAATAGGTATAAAAGTTAACAAGTTATAAATTTTCTCCCCCTTTGTCAGTTAATCCAAAAAGGAGTAAAAGGAGAGAATCATCAAAGGAGAATCTGCAGAAGTTTTCTCCCCCTAAGTTAGTAGCAAAACTGAAAACTGGTGATCAAGATACATCAATATAGAACAGATTAGTAACAAATGCAGTATAAAAAAAAGATTGTGGCACATAATAGAGATCATCATATAGAACAAACAACTTGATCATAAATTTAGCTTTTTATATACATCTACAAAATGGTACAAATAACTAGATCATTAGCTCATCATGAGCTCTTTGCACAGTCCCCATAGCAGAGTGATGTCCAACCTTTGGACAACAGCGTGATTTCTGGATCTTGGGACAAGCATCTGGGTGAGAGCATACATCAGCATCCTTTGTTGAACCTTCATTTGGCCGATTGGGAGTGAAACAGACTCAACAAACCCATCAACCATCAGGTCCTGTACTGCTATTTGCCTCTCCAGTGAAGCTTCCCAGCCTTCATCAGCTGCGTCGGCTTCGGAGCTGCCGTCAACCGAATTTCCATGATAAGGCAGTCCCGATAGCTTCGAGAACTCCTTAAAAGACATGGAAATTTTCTTTCCTTTAACCGTTGCTTTGAAACCTGTGTCAGTCATCCTGAATGTAGAATAGAAAGCTCGAATCAAATTTGGATATGAGTTGAGGGAGCAGGATAAGAACTCTTCCAACCTGTGAAATCGTAGATGGTTTTGAAAGGTGAAACCATCTTGATCGAAGTAGGGAAAGTCTAATGTACGAGCCTCATGAATCTTCCTTTTGATGAAGGCATGAGGCAGCTTGAATTCTTCAGCTGGTTTATCCTGAGTAACTGCTGCCTTCTTCTGTGGAGTCGAGGAACTACTCTTCTTCTTCTTCTTTTTCTTTTGAGTTATTTCCTTTATCGCATCAGCCAATAGTTTCTCTGATGGTGGCTCTTTTCTTTTCTTAGACTTTCCTTGGTCGATTGCAATGCTTTTTCCTTTGTCTTTTGCCATGATTTTGTGTGTTGGCACCGGAACACGTTTGGATAGTGTAGGCGGAGGTGAGGGGGTTCTCCCACTCGATGAAGATGATGGGGAAGGAGTAGTGGGTGAGGTTCTTTTAACTCTAGCCATAGTAGATGGTTTAGAAGCTTAATCTGAGATAGATACAACAAAGATGAAGTGTTTGTATGGATTAAAAACGAGAAACAGCAGAGATTTGTAGAGGTTATGAAGCTGGTTTGAAAGCGAAATCGATGTTAGGGTTTGAAAACAAGTAGGTGGAATCGATTGCAACTGTTCCTTTTATACTATCAGGTGCGTAAATCGATTGGGCCAATCGATTTAGTTACTGTTGCTGGGGAAGATGAATCAACTGAGACTGTAACGACTAGTAAAAAACATTGTAACGGTCATAATGTCAGTCGATTACCCTAATCGATTCCCTTAGTTACTTAATCGATGTCTACAATCGATTTCGTATCAGTTCAACAACTTTTAAACCAGTCTAGAAAGGTACTCATCTCAGCATCGATTTCCCAAAAAGATTCATTTGAGTGAAGATCTCAAACAATCGATTTCCCAAATCAATTTCGAGGTAGAGTCTGAAAAAAAATCTTCAACTTTGATGTCTGGGGCCAAACTAATCGATTTTCCAAATCAATTCTTTAAACAATATACCAAGTGGTCAATCGAATTCCTTAATCGATTGGAATGGGAAAGTTAACGCATCTGAAGTTTCCTGTGAATAAAAAATCGATTTGCCAAATCGATTATCGTGTTTCTATTTAAAAAAATAGTCATTGTATGGCATAAATCGATTGGAGTAATCGATAAAGCCATTTTCCTGTTTATCCACAGGATAATCGATTTAGCAACTCGATTTGACACAGAAATCAGATCTCACTAGGATCTATGTTACCTAGTTTCATCCGAATGTGAAGGAAGCTTTCCCTTGGCAAGGCTTTGGTAAATATGTCAGCCTACTGATCAGCTGTGTTGACATATTCCAGCTTGACATTTCCACTTTGAAATTGGTCCCGAATGAAATGATGCCTTATCTCAATGTGTTTGGTTCTTGAGTGCATCACTGGGTTCTTAGTGATACTAATTGCACTTGCGTTATCGCAAAGGATAGGAACGGTTCCTAAATCAACACCGAAATCCGATAAATGTTGTTTCATCCAAAGGATCTGAGCACAGCAACTTCCAGCTGCAATGTACTCAGCCTCAGCTGTTGAAAGTGCAATGCTTGTTTGTTTCTTGCTAAACCAAGACAGAAGAGAGTTTCCTAGTAGGTGACAAGTACCTGAGGTACTTTTCCTATCTAGTATGCATCCATCAAAGTCTGAATCCGAATATCCGACTAACGTGCAGGTTGATCCTTTAGGATACCATAAGCCTAGATTCCTAGTTCCAACTAGATATCTAAATATCCTCTTCACTGCACTAAGGTGAGACTCTTTAGGATTGGATTGGTATCTCGCACACATGCAAACGCTGAACATGATGTCAGGCCTGCTTGCAATGAGATAGAGCAATGATCCTATCTTACCTCTATACCTTGTAACATTTACTGGTTTACCTTTCTCATCTCTATATTAGTGGTTACCTTGACTCATGGGAGTATCAATGGACTTGAAGTTATCAAAACTGAATTTCTTTATCAAATCATTGCAATATTTAGTTTGACTAATGAAAATGCCTTGCTTGCTTTGGTTAATTTGAAATCCCAAGAAATAAGATAGTTCACCCATCATTGACATTTCAAATTTACCTTTCATTAAATTTTCAAAATCTTTGCACAACTTATTGTTTGTAGATCCAAAGATTATGTCATCAACTTAAACTTGGACTAGCAAGATGTCATTTCCATTAGTTTTTATGAAAAGTGTCTTGTCAACATTTCCTCTTAAAAAGTTTTGTTGAATAAGGAAATTGCTGAGCTTCTCATACCAAGCTCTTGGAGCTTGTTTCAACACATAGAGGGCTTTTGTTAGCTTGTATACATGATTAGGAAAATCTGGATTCTCAAAACCAGGTGTTTGGTTAACAAAAACTTCCTCTTGGATATCACCATTGAGAAAGACACTTTTCACATCCATTTGATAAAGCTTAAAGTCCATTATACATGCATAAGCAAGTAGTATTCTAATGGCTTCTAACCTAGCTACAGGGGCATAGGTTTCATCAAAATCTATTCCCTCCTCTTGATTGTAACCCTTGGCCACTAATCTAGCTCTGTTTCTAGTGATGACTCCATTCTCATCTAATTTGTTCCTAAACACCCATCTTGTTCCTATGATGTGCTTATTTTCTGGTTTAGGTACTAGAGTCCAGACCTTGTTTCTCTCAAATTGGTTTAACTCCTCTTGCATAGCAAGTATCCACTCACTATCTAGTAAGGCTTCATTAATGTTCTTAGGTTCAATCTGAGATACAAAGGCTGTAAGGTTACAAAAATGCCTAAGGTTCCTCCTAGTTGCCATTCCTTTAGAGATGTCACCTACGATGTTATCTATGGGATGGTTTCTACTAAACTTCCACTCTTTAGGTAACTCATCTACTCTAATAGGCTCAACACAGTCACTGTTGTTTGGAGGAGCAGTTTCCTTTAGTTCTAAAGGTTCAGATTCTACAACATCATCTAAAGAGGCATCAACCATAGAAGGAGTGTTGTTCAAGTTTTCTTTAAAAAGTTCATCAAACTTAACATGAACTGACTCTTCTATGGTCTTTGTCCTTTTGTTGTAGATTCTATAGGCTTTGCTAGTTTGGGAATAACCTAGAAAGATACCCTCATCTGCCTTGGGATCAAACTTACCTAGGTGTCCTTTGCCATTGTTCAACACAAAGCACTTACAACCAAAGACTCTAAAGTAGGAAATATTTGGCTTTCTACCCTTGTACAACTTATAGGGAGTTTTCCTAAGGATTGGCCTAATCAAAACCCTGTTGACAACATGTGTGGCAGTGTTAATTGCATTAGCCCAGAAATACTTAGGAACATTTGAGTCTTTAAGCATAGTCCTAGCTAACTCCTCTAAAGACCTATTTTTCCTTTCCACTACTCCATTTTGCTGTGGTGTCCTAGGGGCTGAATACATATGATGAATACCACTCTGTTCACAGTAAGTATCAAAAGAATCATTTTGGAATTCACCTCCATGATCGCTTTTGATGGACATTATTTTCTGACTTGTTTCATTTTTTACCAAGTTTGCAAACTTTTTGAAAACACAAAAAGAATCACTTTTATGAGTCAGAAAGTAAGTCCAGGTGAATCTAGAATAGTCATCAATTAACACGAAGCCATACATATTACCTCCAAAACTTTTCGCTTGGGATAGACCAAAGAGGTCCATGTGAATCAGCTGCAAAACCCTATTGGTTTTGACCATGTCTATTGGGGGAAAAGAAGATTTGACAAGTTTACTTTGCTCACAAGAATCACATAACCTGTCCTTAGTAAACTTGTTAGGGAGTCCTATAACTAACTGTCTACTAACAAGTCTATTCAAATGATCTATATGAATATGTGCAACACGTTTATGCCATAACCATGTCTCATTAGCATTTGATAATAAGCAACAAACAGAATCAGCAGGCACAACATGTAAATCTAGCATGTAAATATTGTTAATTCTATCACCAACCAGTTTGATACTTTTATCATTCTTTTTTCTCAATTATGCAAGAAAGTGGTGAAAAGCTTACTTGAAAACCATTGTCACACAGCTGACTTATACTCAGAAGGTTGTGTCTTAGCCCTTCCACGTATAAGACATTTTTGATAATAGCAGTTGATTCACTGCCAATGTCACCAATTCCACAGATCTTACCCTTATTGTTATCACCGTATTTAACAAATCCACCTTCTTTTAGGCTTAGGGACAGGAACATTGATTTGTCCCCTGTCATATTCTTTGAGCATCCACTGTCAAGGTACCATTGGTGCCTTGTGGATCTCAAGCATACCTGCAATAAAATCATAATTTCATTTTAGGTACCCAATATAAATTGGGTCCTAGGGGGTTAGTTTCAACAGTTTGTGTCTTGACCTTCCAAATCTGTTTACATCCTCTGTTGGCAAGTTTTTTAAATTTGCAATTGTAAACAAAATGTCCTTTTCTACAACAAAAATGACAAGTGACAGCAGAGGATGCATACTGTTTTGGTTTGACAAAGACATTATGCATATGACTAGATTTACCAAACTTATGGTTATGCTTAACATTTCTATATCCAATGCCATGTTTATTGTGATTATGTTTAACATTCACATTGGGCCTATAACCAAGTCCAGATTTTTCATTCAAATTTCTTTGGTTTTCGAGAAGCATATCTAACTTGGTTTTGCCACTGTTGAACTTTTCAATATCACAATGCAGTGCATGATTCTCTTTTTTCAGATTTTCATTCATGACTTTAAAGGACTCATGCTCAAGTTTAATTTCATCATACAATATGCATTTCTCTTCTAGTGACTTCTTAGTACTAATCAACTTTTTAATGGTACTAACATATTCATCATGTAATTCACTTAATGCATTTTGCAGCTCATCATAAGAAGGATTAGATGAACTTACTTCGCTATTTGAATCTGTTTTAGCCATAAGACATAAATTTGCTTGTTCTTCTTCAGAAGATGAAGAGGATTCGCTGTCATTATCGTTCCATGCAACATAAGCTTTTCTGGATTTGGGGGTTGGTTCCTTGTCTTTGTTGTTCGCAGTTCTGTTCTTATTTTGCAGCTTGTAACACTCAGACTTTATGTGGCCTGTTTTTCCACATTCGTAGCAAGTTATTGTCTTAGTGTCATTAGTCTTAGAACTGGATGGTTTTCTGAACTTGTTGTCTTTCTTTTTTAGAAATTTCTTAAACTTCTTGACAAGTAACCCAATTCCAGGCTCTTCATCATCCTCAATGCTTGATTCATCCGAGCAGCTCTCTTGTTCAGATTTAGAATGATGTGTCTAAGCTTTAAACGACAATCCTTTCCTTTTTCTGTCAGTTTGTTCAGCCTCATTGAGTCTGTGTAATTCCATTTCATGCTCCCGCAATTTACCAAACAGTGTAGCTATCGCCATGCTTCCAAGATCCTTTGATTCTGCAATGGCAGTGATTTTTGGTTGCCATTCTCTGGTTACACATCGCATGACTTTGCTGATTTGTTGATCATTGTCGATTTCCTTTCCTAATGCGTTCAAATTGTTGACAATGTGTGTAAATCTGGTTTGCATGTTATTTATTGATTCGTCTTTCTTCATGCTGAATAATTCGTATTCATGCATCAAGGTGTTTACACGAGCTCTTTTCACATCAGTCGTTCCTTCATGTGTCTGCTGCAAAGTGTCCCACATTTCTTTTGCAGATTTACAGTTCGAAACCCTGAAAAATTCATCAACTGACAAAACAAACACACATTTAGTAAACAAGACATTAAGAGATTCCCCATTCTTAAGACTCATTTAACATAATGGTTTTCAAATTCCACACAAAATAAACTGAAACATATTATTAAATTCAATCCACAATTCACACCAAAACACATCAATTCCCATCTCCACAAAATCCAACCATACACATATCAAATTTCATAAGTATTAATTAAGAACATGTCAAATACGACGAACACAAATCAACACAACCCACCACTCAAACACAACAAGTTTCATTTACTCAAAATCATACATAAATGAGTTTAAATTCTTTTTCCCCGACACGTTCATCAATATAACCAAAACCTAACTCTAAGATTTTACTCATAAAGCATTAGATTCATTTTCCCCAAGTCAACACTTCACCCTAACAAATTCTTTTCCACACAACCACAGATAAGTCCCTAAATGCAAGCTAGAAGTTTGGAAGGAGCCCTTACCTTCACGTTAGCTTTAACATGCGATTACAGTACCGCAGGTAAATTCGGTAAAATCTCCACTCGTAATGTCGCTTCCAAAGTTGGTTCCCTAGCACCGTAGCATGGTAGTGAACAACTTTCCCTTCTATCTCTTCGCGAAACGGAGCTTAGATCTGGATGAAATGGGGAGGTTTGTGTTTGACGGTTTTGAAATCCCTAACACCGTTTTTCTTCATTTTCACACCAAAGAGGAAGTATGAAGTTGAGAAATCCTTGTCCTATCACCCAACCAGCCTTGGGTTTCTATTCTTGGACAAAAGGAAGCAAAGAAAATGAAAATGGAAGAAGGGGGGAATGTTTCACGCAAGGTAGAGGAAGAAGAAGAACTTCTCTTCTTTCTTTCTTTTATTTTTCCTTTCTCTCTTTTTCCTTCCTCTCTATTTCTTTTCTTTCTATCCTCCTTCCATTTTCCCTCCACACAAATATATATACATATTTATATATATTAATTACTTTCAACAAATATCTCCAAATATCTAGATATTTATTAAAATTACCATTTCACCCATCACTTCCCAAACCACTTTTGTAATGAATAGGGGAAATGACCTCAATTTAACAGAAAATTGTATAGAATAATGCCTATTCTAACAATATGCTAAACAGTTTACTAAATTGAAAATTTATTACACAAAAGATATACCAAGGTCCCAAAAAGATCTATCCTACAAGAAGATAAACAAGAGCACTAATTGGCTAATAAAATGCAGCATATACAAGTTATTATTCAAAGTATAGATTCATATACAAGCATGCTAATAATAACTATTCATGTAAAATCAATTATTGCAGAATTCAACTATTTCATGCATTCACAATTAATCATATAGGCAATGCAGAAATAAAAGAGATAAGGGAAGGAAAATGTATAGAGTAATTTTTTATACTGGTTCGGCCGTCGATGTGACAGCCTACATCCAGTCCTAAGATCAAATCCGATCTTAGCCTTCTCAACAGAATCTTGTAGAGTCGTTTTACAGATGTTCCAGTAGCCCTGCCTATCAATCTTCAAACACTCTCCCTATTCTATCCTTATCTCCCTGAATCCCAAAGTTTATCTCCCATAAACTCTTCCAAGATTTCAGTCCAGTGTCTTCTTGATGAAGTCCCTCAACACAGAAGATCACCACCAGTTTCAAACTGGATTTCTCAATGTTATTTGATTACAGAATTTCTTTACAGAAAGTCTAAAACCGAAATATACAGAAATTTCTATTGTTGTCTTCTTCTCAAATGTTATTTCTCTTTTCAATCTTTTTCAGTCTTTGTTGATCAAGAATGATGAATGTTCAAATCTGAAAAAGCAATGTTCAAAGTTATTTCAATGAGAGAAAGTGATATCAGAATATTATGAGCTATGTCAATGTTATGATCATTATGAATTATCTGTGTTTTGTTATTATGAGAAGAAGAACTAGAAAACAGTTTATTTAGTTTCAGGAAAAACAACAGATGAATCGATTTGCCCAATCGATTCATTAAAGTTATAAAGCATGCTCAATCGATTTACCCAATCGATTTCGCGAATCTTGTTTTTCTTGAATCTTGAAACTACAAAAGCTAATCGATTTACCTACTCGATTATTTTAATGCCTTCTTCAGAATTGAATAACAGTTCATATTTGAATTGATTTGCATAATCGATTTATGATGTTTTGTTCCAACAACGAGATCAAAACAATCGATTTACTCAGTCGATTTAAACATTTACATAATCGATTTGGCCATATGCTAAGTCTTCTCTGTTACTAAAACTTTTGTTCCAATCGATTGTGCCAATCGATTTCACTGGTCACAGGGACTCAGTGGTTTTCAACAAATCGATTTGCCTAATCGATTTGGCCATATCACAGAGAGTTAGCTTAAATCATGTTAATCGATGTGCCTAATCGATTATGGACTTTTGTCTGAAGAACAGTTTATCAGTTGGTTCATCCAATCGATTGGTGCCAAATTTGTTGCAAAAGAAATAGTTCAATGGATTGTACCAATCGATTGTGTTTGTCTCAGGCCAAGTTTATTTTCAAACTTATTTTATGAAATCGATTTGCCTAATCAATTTGTCAATACATGGCTTGGCTCTGTAACTCTCACAATCGATTGTGTCAACCGATTTAAACAATTAGAATAATCTTTTGATTGGAACAATCGATTTGTCAAATCGATTAGCCTGCAAAACGGCATGCTACTGACTTGCACACTTTTTTTTCAATAAATGTGTAAATTGATTTGTCCAATCGATTTCCTAATCACAAAATTCACAATTTGAAACAACCTATTACAAAATCGATTTTGCAAATCGATTTGCTAAGTCAATTTTCCAACTTTTGTTAATTCCTTGAGTTCCAAGCAATTGTCTCAAGTTTGTAGGGTTGAGTTGTGGTTCCTAAAATTTTACTCAGTTTAAAATGTTAGATTTGTCACATGATGTATGTTTGTCAATAATATCAAAAATGAACTTATGTCTAACATATTAACGACGAACAATTTTAATCGGGGTATCAAAATATATTTTTGGACATTTAAGCTCACAAAATATTAATAACTTGGCTAAAAAGCATCCGAGTTCAATTCCCAAAATACATAAAGTGTAATTTAAAATTATGGGTCTTACAACACTCATCCCTAACAAATAGGGTTTAGTTACTCATAACAGAGATACAAAAGATAGGGATTCGAGAAGAGTTACAAGAAGGATTCATGAATGATTCTAGATAAAACTGCTCCAATGGCGTTAGAAACTGCCGTCTTTGAGTTTCTATGCTAGGGCACAAGTCTCCCAACTTCCCAAGAGTCAAAAAGATCCCTAAACAGTAAAAAAAATTGTGTTTTTATGAATGCTGATGCGCGTCACGCGCCCCAGGCGCAATCTTTGCGCTCCTGGCGCGTATTGACAGTACCGAATGGCAGGAAATACGCCTCAGGTGCATAGGGCGCGCTCCAGGCCCACATCATCCGTTGTCTGGCGTATTTTGCATTTTTTCTCATCTTTCGAGTTTGAATTTGGTCTCGGTGTCTTCATGAAAGTTGTAGATATGGATCTTAGCTTTAACAATTTTTAATATTGTATTTATCACTTGAATATACTTTTTAATATTGTATTTTAAAAATGCTATTGAACTTATCTTTCTAATGTTACATGTATTTTAGGAGACCATCGAACAAAGTTTTGAAAATGAAGAGAGCAACAAGGCAAGTTGCGGGGACATTCTGGGCAAAGTTTTTAATGTCCTTGAGTATTCCGATCGAGTTAGGGGGAAAGGATTTGGCATAACTCCCAAAAGCTTTTTTCCACAAGAGAAGCGCAAAAAACCTTCCAACGAGAAAGTATTAGAGAAGCTCAGAATCCTATCAGAGCAAGTGGCAATCTTGGTGAATACGAATAAAGACAAGCAACTTCCGGATCAGCTCCAACGTGAAATACAAATGGAGAGTGAAACCGGGAGTTGCAACGTCGATTTGAAAAGTATTCCCGAGGTAATTAATTACTTACTTGCTTATGTAATTACTTATGCATTAAACAATATTATATATTAACTGTACTTATGTTTTAACTATTGATTTAGGGTGTCACTTCATGTTTCCTATACTTGTCCTCGCCCACTCATCGCAAGGTGGGAAAAGGAAAATTGTACAATACTTTGGGAGAAGTATTGCACAATACTCCGATCCCTGCGGGCCATGTCAATGTATCGCCTACAGTTGCTTTCGAACCAACTGCATCGTTGCCGATACCGGACAACGACGGAGATATGCAGACATTGGGCGAAGCTATTGGTATTTACGTGGCATGGCCCACAAACCTTGTTGCCCTCGTTAAAAGGCCTCCCAGAAACGAATCAGTTACGTCTCCTGAAATGGTTTGTCACATTTATTGCATAAGGTTTGTCAATTTTTTCAGATTCAATAAACTAACATTTAACCTCATTTTTGTAGGTCCAAATAAATAAACCACCCGCACATCCAAAAAAATGCAGCAAACCTCAAAAATTGGAGGTTAATAGAGCTGCCAAATTACAAAGGCCGGAGGGCAATAAAGCTGCCAAACTTGCAACAAGAAAAAAACTGGATCGGGGGAAATCAGTCGCTGCTGCTGCTGCTCCTAAAATAAGTCAGCCACGCCTTGGTAAATACGGGGTGTGTCTTGACATCCAAGTAAAATACAATATGGGCAGCAGCGACGATTCTCGCGTCGTACACATGAATAAAGATATATTCGGAGATGATTATGAGGAATTTATCGGCAAGGAGCACATATACGAACTTCTCGAACATAAGGAGCTCAGTGCTACTGTAATGAGCTTGTACATAAGGTAAAAAAATACTTTTAATTGCATTTATTGGTAATTAATTAAATGTATTGGTAATTAATCTAGTTTAAAATTTTCATTTAAGGTTTTTGTATGAGACGGTCGTGTGTACGAGGAAATTGTCAAATAAATACTCATTCTTGTCTCCGCATAAGATGTCGATGTGGAAACTCGTTCCAGACAATGTAAAGAAATACATTACAAATATGTTTTTAGCAAATATAGAAAAGGATAAATTGTTCTTCGCACCATATAATTCAGGTTACGTAATTTTATCTTTTTTAATTGATGAGAATTTAATTTATTAGTTGTGTATAAACAAAATTGCTTAACCAATTTTTTGTTGTTGTAGTGCACATTGGGTGCTATTTGCAATCAATGCGGTCTCTGAAGTTATATACTATTAGGATCCCGTGCATGGCAATTACAACAATCATTCTGAAATAAAGACTATGTTTGACACGTAAGTAATATTCATTTATTTCTTACATATATATATATATATATATATATTTATAAATAATGTGTTTGTTCATGCTATAATAATCACATTTATTCATTCGATAGTGCCTTAAAAGTTTTTCTATCTCAAAGAGGTGCGACAATGTCGAAGCAAAAGTCTAATAACATTACATGGATCCCGATAAAGTGCCCTCGTCAAACAAACATCATCGACTATGGGTACTACGTATTGAGATTCCTGAAGGAGATTGTTGACAAGAATAAAACTATTATCCCAGAAACGGTACGGTATTTTGATTATATGATTTTCATATATAAATTATCTATATATTTGATACTAATATTTTCAATTTTTATATTGCAGTACTTTGACAATTCCAGTCCATCATATTCTGAGCAAGATCTGATGGAATTAAAGGAAGAATGGTGTGAGTATGTGCTTGAAATGAAAATTATTTGATTTTCTGGGAAATAGCATGCTGCTGGGCAAGGGATCTGAATATTATATGGTGCATATTCTGTATATTTTTTTAGTTATTATATGTATATGATCATAGGACAATATATAAACATGCATATGAATATGTTGTAAATTAGGTTCAATGTATATGTAGTTACTTATGTTGTAAATTACAGTGTTACAGAGTAATATATATGTATCATATTGTGTGAACTGCTTATTGTAAATTACTGTTACAGGGTAATATATATGTATCATGTTGTAAATTACTGATTCTGGTTGTGTTGTGTGAACTGGTTCAAAATAATGTTGGATAAAAAGATAAAAGACAACGCTTTATAAAAAAAATGTCATAAAAAGCTAAAAAACGCTTTTCAAATATATACAGGGCTTTAAAAAAAAAAAATACAAATTTTACAGCGCTTTTTTGAAAAAGCGCTGTAAAATGTGTATTGGGTGGACATTTTACAGCGCTTTTTGTATAAAAGCGCTGTAAAAGGTACAACAAAATATGAATTATGGGTATACCTTTTACAGCGCTTTTTATACAAAAGCGCGGTAAAAGGTACACCAAATATATGAATTATGGGTATGCAAGGTACACCAAATTTATAAAAAGCGCTGTAAAAGGTACACCAAATTTATGAATTATGGGTATGCCTTTTATAGAGCTTTTTGAAAAAAAGCGCTGTAGAAAGTGCATAACAAGCGCGCGTTATATTTACATGATTTACAGCGCTTTTTTAAAAGCGGTGTAAAAGGATATTTTTGGCGTAGTGAAATTAACAACGCAAAACTACGAAAAATCTCTACTTAATTAAGCAAATAAGAATGAAAACATTTCATTAAATCAAATAACTAAAATCAACAAAATATATCAAATAGCTCATTAAATTAACTAATGATTAAACATAAATAAGATTAAAATCAATAAAAATTATGCATATGATGAAGAGTCATCACTTGTCCTTTGAAATTGTGGATACAGGGTGTAAATTCTTCTGAAATTTGTTGTCCTTGTTGTGTAATTTCTTTCCACTAGAGTTAAACTTCTCTTTCGGTTTTTCAGCTTCCAACACTTATATCTTCTACTCAGTCACCCTAGACTTGGTTACCAAGGTGGGGTAGTCATGGATCTCTATAATTTTAATAAAAATTTGTAGCTCACGCTTAAGTCTTTGCTGAAATTTAATTGCCTTTCATTTTACTTTTGGATTGTCCATAAGATAGAGAGAGTATCTTGATAGAGCTTCAAACTTGGAGACGTACTCTACAACTAGCATATCTCCCTGACAAAGATGAAGAAAAGTTATTTCCTTTTGTATGCGAACATTACAGGGAAAATACTTTTCCAGATATACCTCATTAAACATATTTGAAGTAGTAGGAATTTCCTTGTGTTAGCATACTTCCTCTAGTACAATTCCACCAATGCTCAACATCAAACTATAACCTATAAATGGTGAGATCTAATTTTCAAGTATCATCACAACACCTGACTTTAAATATTTTCTCTAACTTCAACAACGATCCTTATGCCTCAGCTAGATCAGAACTGCCTCAAAAATGTCGTGGATTGTTCTTTCAAAATTCAGAAAGTCCAACATATTGAGGGTTTACGACTGCAACTGATATGACATTGGGCCATCTAAAATGAGAAAAAGTTTGGTTTTTTCTTCTTGGTTGCAGCTATCAAGCTGAGAGCCTGAACAAGTGTGTCATTCGTCACACGCTTATTACCTGCCATAAATATGCACACCACCAATTAAACGTTGAGTTGACCAAGTCCAATATCCAACATAATTTTAAAATAAGTGAGATACTAGATCACAACAAAGAATGTGAACAATTTTAAAACAAGTATTGTTGTCAATCGGTGTTGTAACAGGAAAAATCGACCATGACACCAGCGTTCTTCAAAAAATACTTTAGAAATATAAATAATTTTTCTATAATAAGAAATCATTTTCAAAAATTAATAGAAACCCATGCATTTTAAATTATCAATAATTCACATTTATAATAATAAGATAAATCAGATACACACATTTATTTTGTAGAAAATAAATCAATCAGTTTAATAACGTTCCATTGTTATATGGAGATGTACAACTTTCACGAAGTGTGTATCATCTCATCATGTGGAGCATCAACTCATCTAGTGTGGGGAACATGATTCATTTGTGTGGAGTTTAAAACTCATCCCATATGGAGTATAAGACCCAACTATATATATGGAGCACATAGCTCATTCTGGTAAATAATTTTGGGGTACAAGTCCCATCCATAGGAAGTATAAGCTCATCTCAAACACATACAGTGAAAATAATCAATTTTCTTACGATCATCTTCATAAAATCATATTTCAAATATAGTATTTTATTTAAAAATACAATAACAACAATCATTCAAGAATACATAGTAAAACAACCTTTCAAGGAATGCATATTCAAACAATCATAGAAACGGAAATTCAACAAACAACATAGTAAATCAACCAATTTCATAATCTAATATGGTATTTCATAAAATCTCAATTTTCATAGAGTTAAGTTTTTGACAAAACATATTTTTGTAATAATAACTATTCAAATTATCTAACTCTTTTATTATCCTTAATTTCCAAAATAAATGTACCATATAAAGTTTAAACGGTATGATTACTCAATTGTTGAGTCAAAGTTGAATTGAAGTTGATCAATACTCTTTGTAATAATAACTATTTAAAATATCTAACTCTTTTATTATCTTCAATTCTCAAAATAAATGTACCATATAAAGTTTAATCGGATTACTCAATTGTTGAGTTAAAGTTGAATTGAAATTGATCAATATTCTTATGAATATATAGTTCTTGTAATGATGTGTAATTTTCTCATTTATTTATCTTTCTATGTGTGGATGATGGTGTAGTCTATTTTTATTTAAGATTATATTTAGGTATAACTTCAATGCATTTGTTTTACTTTAAAATTAATAAAGTATTCGTTGATACACATTCTTATTAAAATAGATATAGATGTAGAAAGTTTTAAACACACACA
>JBBPBT010000072.1:4698131-4742397 GCA_037974875.1 Cicer bijugum | reverse complement strand
CTAGGTATTTGTTCAAGTCCATGCATAATCTTTATGACTTCCATCAAAATAAGTATAAATACATACATTGATTTTTGTTTTTAATAATATATTGAATAAAATTTTCTTATTGCAAACTAAAACAACATATATGGTTGTCATTTAAATTGAAAATTAAAATTTTTACATTTATCTATTTAGTATTAGAAAATAACTAGTCAAAATAAAATAATTTTCAACATTTTATTTTCTTGGGCACACCATACTGGTGTTATTGTTGATTTTATATAATTATTTAATAAGAAAAAAAGTAAATTTCAATATATTTAATTTAATGGCATGTAGCAAATTTTAAGGATGGAGCCTCAATTGCAATCATTAATGTTCAGTTATATCGCTTACATGTTAAAACATGTAATTATGTGGAAGTTAAACTATAAATGCATCGTAACACTTTTCAAAGTTTAAACTATTCTTTGTGGAACGATTGATAGAGAAGATGTAAATTGATTTAAAAGTTATTAACTAAGATAACAACGAATTAATATCTTAATCGTTTATATTGAAAAGGAACTTTCAATTTAGACAATTAACAAAGATCAATCAATCAACTAAATACACATTCGAATTTTACAAATTTAATAAGAGCTATCAAACTAATAACAACATAATAAATTTGATATAAAACTGATTAAGGTTAACAAAATTATTTCAATCAAGACTTGTTGACACACTCAATGATACAATTCTTAACCTAAGTTAAAAACACAATCTTTAATTGAATTAAAATAAAGAAAAGTTTCAACGATGATAGCATAAATTTCTGCACTTTGACAACAAAAAAAAAAAGATTTTTATCAATCCAAACACTTTGTGACAAAATTACAATCAAACAAAACTTTATCAAGTAGTTTAATCCAATTTAATCAAAATCAAATTGCTAAAAGCAAAAGAGTAAGGGTTGAGAAAAAGAAACTATTATTTATATTGGTTCAACCTCAATTGTCTCCGCAAATGGCCTACATCAAGTCTCCTTGTCAATTATAAGAGATTTTCTTACAATATGATTAAATGACAAGTTGTTATGATTCCAATAATAAGCTCGTTAAGCCAATTGAACAAAACTCTTTGCTTCAATGCTTTCTGTCCGTTATGAATCTTGAAACCTACAATTCTGGAAATCCCTTCATGAATCACCTTGAATTCCAATTTAAATCAAATGTGAAATTCAATCTCTATGAAGCATTCCTTTTCCTGTTAGGGTTATTTGAATAGGGTGAAAAGAAATGTCTTCTTTTCCTTTTCTCTTAATTGTACATGATGAATAGTCAAAAGTACAAAGCTCAACCAAGCTAAGAATATTAGAAACAATCACCCATTCCAAATGTTAACTTAGAGTTTTTTGAAGTGATATTTCGAAGAATGGATGAAATTTGAGAGTTTTTACAAAATGAATGTTCTTTTTGAATGAATGAAGGTAGGTAAATAGTATTTACAGTGTAACTTAAACAAACCACTTTGAATCCATTAAATAAATCCAAAATCGATAAGATGATTCAAATCATGTAAAAGGTTATTAGAATCACCATAATTTTACTAATACGATTCGAATCAGAGTCTTGAAAGTATTGTTCTAAATTATTGTGAATTTGTTTTTGAAAGGAAGATTCAAATCATGTACAAGGGTGATTTGAATCAATCTAATTTTACTGAAATGATTGAATCATAAATAGGGATTATTCGAATCATTATCTTCAAAACTTATTTTTAAATTAAATTTTTGACATGTATTGTGATGCATGTTTTTCAAAGTACTTTTTTGATGATATGAATGTTTTTAAGAAAAATTTCAAAAACACCTAATATGTAAGGGGTTATTGAGATCATTTAATTGCGTCAAATAATCTAATTCTTTAATTGGATACCAATCAAAATAAACTAGACCTTATAGCAAACATGTGAGTTCCACAAAGGCTCATCTTAGAAAAAATATAAAACATCATGCCAAACAACAAGAGGGCGAAAGAGAATTATGGTTGCAATCAAAACATTCACTCAAAATAATCCATGCTACATAATAAACAGAAGACAAGTTATACAAATCCAAACCAGTATAGAAATAAAATTTTCTACTATATAAAATTTACCACTATATAACTTGTAAGTCCCTTATAAACAAATTCTTATTTAAGTATTTTTAGCTTCAATTTTTATTTAAAATATTTTGTTGAATTTGTCAATTCTCTTTTATTTATTGATTAAAGTAACAAAATTTTATTTTTATGAGTGAAATATTTTTATTTAATCAATGTATAAAAATAGTCGAAATACAACTTTAAAATTTTCAACTTTTAAAATCAAGAAACAATTTTACTGCTTTCAAATTTTAAAAACAATTCGAAATTCGACAAAAATTTTTATTTAAGTTCTTGAAGTGTTTGATGTTTGATTTATGTTGGAGAAATATTTTTATGAGAGAAGACTATTAAATGTGATTATTGTAATAATTGAATTATTTTTGTCATAATTATAAATATCATAAATATTTTATGAGCTATATATTATGATAAGATTTACATGTAAACTGAGCTAAATCAGGATAAATATTTTAGTTACAATAGTAAGATATTACTAGTGAAGTTAACGTTGTTCTCATGAAGCCACATCACCACCTTAAATTAAATGAGTGTCCAAAAATGAAGTAGAACACATCACCCTCTTGCAAATAAATGGCCACAATTCTTCCTCATTTCCTTTAAATAGAAAGCAAACACTCCCTCTTCCATTTTAGAAGCTTCCAATAGCCTTTCCCTTCAATCTCTCATCCACTGTAGTTTTTTTCTTGTGTTGGTGAGTGAGTTTTGAAGAAAAAAGTGGATTTTACACAAGCTCAAGTGAGATTTTGAGGAAGGTTAGAGAACACAAAAGTTTGGTCTCTCTATTGTGTTGCTAGTGAACTAAGAAACAAAGGTACTAGATAATTTAAAGGAATCAAACTTTTTTCTTACGTAACACATTCTACTATTGTGGACTAGGCTAAATGCCTCAGGTTTTTGTGGATCAAATTATGTAGAGACTACGACTTGCTGTGGAAGCATAGTAGTGCAAAAACTTGGATAGGGGCCAAACACCTTAGGCTTGGTGTCATCAGTGGGTCTCTAGTTCCCTGACGTCCTAATTTAGAGTTGTAATGATTAACTTAGAGGTAGTTGAAGTGTTAGTTTTGAAACTCTTATATTTGTTTGGGAAATTTCCAAAATATATTTGGATTTTTCTAATAGCTATATTAATGTAGCAAAATTAAATAATTGAATGTATCACTTGGTCAAGTGGTTGCAATGATTGGGTTTAATTCAAACCAATGCATCTATTAAGTTATCAAAAGTTGCAATCTTTCACCAATTGGTATGAGTTGAAGAGTTGTTTTCTTTCACCAATTGGTATGAGTTGAAGAGTTGTTTTCTTTCACCAATTGGTATGAGTATCTCTATAAATAGAGATATTTTAGAGGCAAAAATAACAGAAGAAAACACAAGACAAAACAACACAAATTCATGTTACATAAGTCAAAAATATTTCTGAGTCATTTCTTCTTTTCTCTAGTGCACGAGAGTAAACGAAGAAACTTTATTCTGTAAAACATCGTTGATCGATATGCTTGATGTGAATGTGCAATTCACTTCAAGGATTCCAAAGTATCCTGAAGGGGATTCGCCGGTTAACCTATTTGCATCCAACATATATAGATTGGTGGGGGCGAATCGAACCTAAAGCTTAGTGTGATACACACGCTTTGGAATTTATTTGTGCAACCTTCATCATCATCAAATTCATCATCTTCTTGTTCATAATTTGCAGCATACCCCCAACAAAAGATCCAACAATCTTTAGGTTCGATTTTCGATTATTATGATTGTAACTTTTATAGGAGATGGACTTTCTTCATCATGGTGAAAGGTACACATTTAATTTATATAAATATATATGATATGTTTGAAGTTCTAAATTCATATGTGGTTCTTCAAAGTAATTATATTTGTTTATGTTAAATTTAACATGTGGTTAGATTGGTATGCATGATTTAGAATATATACAAATATGTGAATTTAATATAGTTTATGCATGAATTTTGCTTGTTTGGATTTTAAAGATTAATTAAAGTCTTAGAAATAATCAAATGAAAATTCATGGTAAAAGATAGAATGACATAAAATTTTGTGTTTGTGATAAGTGAAATGTTTATAAATTGTATGTGATACAATATGAAGAGATTAAATAAAAATAAAAATAAAAGGTCATGGTTTGATGATAATTGGTCAACACTATCAAGAATATAAAAGGTAATCGGATGCTTGATGTAAGTCATGACTTGTACCAGACCTGATATAACATATGTTGTTGGAAGATTAAGTCGGTATTCAAGCAATCCATGTAAAGAACGTTGACATGCTACTAATAAAGTATTAAAATATTTGAAGGGAGCAATTAACTATAGTTTAATCTGTAGTGGATATCCTTTATACTTGGAAGGATATACAGATGTCAGTTGAATAAATCATGTTGAGGATCAAGCTTCCAAAAGTGGATGTACCTTCAACCTTGGTGGATGTGCAGTTTCTTGGGGTTCAAAGAAACAAACTTGCATTATTAACACCACTATGGCTGCAAAAGTTATTGTTCTAGTTGCAGGTAGTAAAGAGGCTGAATGGTTAAGAATTTGTTGTATGAGATACCAAATTGGCCAAAGTCAATGACACAAGTATCCATACATTGTGATAGTCAATACACACTATCAAAAGCATATAACCAAGAATATAATAGAAAATCAATACATATTGGTTTAATGCATAGCTATGTAAATGATTTAATGGAGTGATATCCATAGTGTTTGTAAGAATTGAAAAGTATCTTGCAGATCCTTTGACGAAAGGTCTGACAAAGGACATGATGTTGAAAACATCATTAGGGATGTGATTCAAGCTCATATCTAGATAATCACCAATGGTGGAAACTTCAACTCACACTTGAGTAGCATCAAGTCTTGAGTTCAATGATGAAAGTACACTATTAGAGTGATTGAAGTACTTGACAATAGATACATCACAAAGGATAAAAGTACTTGGACCATAAAATAAAAGTGGTAGGATGAGGTCTCCTCTTAATGGACATATAGCATGTATTTGCTGGAATGTATAATTATGGGTGCATTCCTGATATAGTCCACCTATATGAGAATGAAGTGGGGCCGCTTCATAGAGTTCAAGAGCTTGACTCTTAAATTCTCACGAAAAGGATATGAGACACAAGGCCTTATCAAATGTGTCATTTTTATAATTCGATCAATGGTGCCGAGATTTCATGTGTAAGTTATGCACACTTGTTCTAATGAATGGTTGGTTCAAAGCTTGTCTACCAATCTATTTGAGGATGAGTGAAAACATAATTTACTAAGTAATGGTTCAAATCGTAAGATACCTTTATTTGAAACCATGAGATTTCCAAAATAACGGACTTAGATATATTTTGAAAATGGTGGGGGATTGTTAGGGAAATTTCCAAAATATATTTGGATTTTTCTAATAGCTATATTAATGTAGCAAAATTAAATAATTGAATGTATCACTTGGTCAAGTGGTTGCAATGATTGGGTTTAATTCAAACCAATGCATCTATTAAGTTATCAAAAGTTGCAATCTTTCACCAATTGGTATGAGTTGAAGAGTTGTTTTCTTTCACCAATTGGTATGAGTATCTCTATAAATAGAGATATTTTAGAGGCAGAAATAACAGAAGAAAACACAAGACAAAACAACACAAATTCATGTTACATAAGTCAAAAATATTTCTGAGTCATTTCTTCTTTTCTCTAGTGCACGAGAGTAAATGAAGAAACTTTATTCTGTAAAACACCGTTGATCGATATGCTTGATGTGAATGTGCAATTCACTTCAAGGATTCCAAAGTATCCTGAAGGGGATTCGCCGGTTAACCTATTTGCATCCAACATATATAGATTGGTGGGGGCGAATCGAACCTAAAGCTTAGTGTGATACACACGCTTTGGAATTTATTTGTGCAACCTTCATCATCATCAAATTCATCATCTTCTTGTTCATAATTTGCAGCATACCCCCAACAAAAGATCCAACAATATTTGTATTTAATTCGTTGGAAGTTTACTTTTTAAAATATAGACGTATTATTTTGAAAGCTTTCATTTACCATGTGAGCAGGTCATCGAACTTATTTGCAAAGACTTTTGAAAAAAGTTTCATTGAAATAGGAAATTTATTTATAAGTATTTTAAGAGAAAGATATTTTATCATATTTTTATTAGAGAAGTTGTTTCGAAAGAAAACACACTCTCACTATTAAATATCAGGTTGTTATATTGCGGTATCAGAGCACAATTGATATTAGATCGAACTATGTGAGTTGAGGTGTCCTAAGTTGATGAGGTGGCGATTTTGGTGTATTGAACCTATTAGGAGTTTTAAATACTCAATATTATGTCTATCACTTGAGCAAAATAGTTTGTTTGATTGTTTTATTTGCTTTCATGTGAAAGTCGTGAGTTTTGTCTAACTCTTCTAAAGTAGAACTAACTGGTGTAGGATTTGGGGGAACTCAGTGCCTTTTGGAAATGAGAGTCCTACCATTAAAATAGATAGCAATTCAAGAGTGAGAATTGTGGGTTAAGTAATGATACCAATGGTGCCAAATTGTTACTAGAAGGGTAGGATTAGTTGAAGCAGGGAAGTCAAGTGAAAACATTTTAGGCTAGAGGATTTGTGGACTTTTTGTCGACAAGCCTCATTAGTGTTTGTGAGAATGTTGACTTATTTAAAAAGAATGATCATAAAAGGTTATAGAAAGAGCCTTTGAGAGATTGACTGTGTACCTGCAAGGCAGTCTTCTTACACAAAGTGGTTTACTTTTACACCAAACAAAGTTGGAGATGGTAGATGCTAGTTGAAGAGAATTTGGGTGATGGAAAAAATTTATTTCTCTGAAAAAATAAAAAATAAAAATTGTCAAAATTTAAAAAAAAAATTAAAATCTTTTCTGAAAAAGTGGGGCTATAGGCCCCCACTAACTCTACAAAATTTTAGGAGTTTTTTAGGAGAATTGTACGATGCACCCCCCAATTTTACATCTCACTCCCATTTTTTTTTTCTAAAGACCATTTTACCTTTTTTTTGTTTTGTATAAAATCATAAATATTCGAAAATTATAAACGTTAGAAATAATAAAAAAAAAAGTTAGTTTTTTGATATTTTCGAAAGCTTTGTTAAATTTAAAACATTCAAAATTTAATTTTCCAGAAAATTTAATCAATTTCGAAACTTTTAATAAATGTCAAAGTTTTGAAAAGTTATTTTCTTGATTCTCTGAAACTTTCAAAACTTTGAATAAATTTGAAAGTTTCGAAGTGTGATTTTCCAGAAAACATCAAATCTTTTGAAAGTTTTGATAAATTTTAAACTTTCGAAATTATTAGATATCAAATTTATTACTATTAATTTATTATTATTAATTTATTACTATTTATTATTATTAATTTATTACTATTTATTACTAATAAAAATGTATTTCAGAATTTTCCATGAATACCAAAGTTTTGAAACTGAAAAACTTTATGTTTCTGAATTTTATATTTCGATTGTTAGAAAGTTTCGAAGGTTTCTGCATTTCGAAAGTTTCATGTTTATGGAAACTTTCAAAAATTTGGAAAATTAATATTTTGAAATTTTCAAAGTTTCGAAGTTTATCTCAGTTTCGAATTTCGAAGGTTTCAAAGATTCAAATGTTTGCAAATGTGGTTCAGACAATTCAAACTTATGAATAAAATGGATGAAAAAAAAAAGAAGAGAAATTTTGTGGGGGGTTTTTACTAATAATATTAGGGACAATCTGGTATTTTCCTTGAAGATGGTGGGTGAGAGGTGCAAGTGGGAGGGTGCACGATACAAAACCTGTTTTTTAGTGTCGGGGACTTTCTTTTTTGAGGCTTTTTAACTATAAATTTTTTTGCCCCCTCTAATGTGTGGGCTTGAGTCAATAATTAGTGGATTGGTTAAATTGACAGTTATAATTATAACTGAAATTGAATATTTTGAATGATGTTTGTTAAGGGTATAAGAATTATGTGATTTCATGTGTATTTGATGTTATGTTTTTGTGTGCATTTTCGGGCCATTTTCTGTTATTCAGGGTTGAATTGAATCAAAATTAAAGTTGATTTGAATGATACAGTCTAAGATGTGAAAATTAGTTTTTGAATCCAAATTTTTGAAGTTGATTCAAATCAACTATGTATTGATTCGAATCACACGGTTCTTTCTGTCTTGGAAAATCTCTACAAAAACTTCAAGCTCATTAGAATCACACACACATAAATGCAAATTTTTATAGCAATTAAAATGAACCTTCAAGCTGATTAGAATCACACAAACAAAAATGGAAAAATTAAAGAAACTACCAAGGAGAAAAATGATACGAACAAATAAGGCTTCCACCTAGCTTTATAAAAAAGAAGTAGCTAAAAATAATTACAGTTTCAAAAAATATTAACTTTAATTTTCAAGATAACACAAAAGTATGATGTAAGTGGTATAACCAACAAATAATATGTGTTATTTCATGTTTTTACATTTTAAAATTCATGCACAAGGTTTTAAACAATACATAAAATTACGAATGACTCGTTATTAACATTATAAGTAAAAATAACTATTTTTACAATTATTAAGAAAATTAGTTAAGTGTAATTAATTTTCTACATTTTATGTAAAAGATAATCTAAATTTACTAAGTTATTCATTTGAATGTCAAATATTCAACTATCGAAATTAAATGTTTTTATTTTTTAATAAAGTTAGGACATATTAGAGATACTAGCATTAAATGAGTCAAAAGCATTAGAGATACTAGCATTAAATGAGTCAAAAGTACAAGAATTATCTTGTTAAACTATTGCCTTTGCAACTAATTTAATTGGTTTCATGACCTATATCTATCTCTAGACTACAAATTTATGAATTTCTCATCTCAAGCATTCGTAAAGTCCACTTCCGTTTTAAAATAAAAATCGTAGAATATTTTAATATTGATTAAGCAATAAAAAGCAATAAGCACAGAGATGAGAAAAATAATTCAATAAACTCATTCATATAACTAGAAACCAAATTAGAAAAATAAGGGTTTCGCCTTATTACACTCATTCCCAACAGATAGGATTTAGTTACTCATGACAGAGATACAAAAGATAGGGATTAAAGAAAAATTACAAGAATTATTCATGAATGATTCTTGATAAAACTGCTCCAATGGTGTTAGAAACGGTCGTCTTTGAGTTTCTCTTTTAGGGCACAAGTCTCTCAACTTCTCAATAGTCAAAAAGGTGTCTAAAAAGTGAGAAAAATGAGTTTTAATGTGTTTTTCTACGCATCACGTGCTTCAGGTGTGTTTCAGGCGCGAATTGACAGTGGATTCAGTGTGAAATGCGTTTCAGGCGCGCTTCAAGCGCACAACATCCTCTTTTTGGAGTTTATTGCATGTTTCTCCACTTTTGGGTTCGAATTTGGTTTCGGTGTCTTTGTGAAAGTTATAGCTCTGGAGCATAGCTTTCATTTGCATTTGGTTTGACTCCAATTAGACATCTGCAACTCCCGATATGACTTACATACTCTACATATGTTATGTTGATTTCTTACCATAATTCAGCATTGCATTAAAATAAAGTAACATCTCAAAACTCCGAAAAATTTATATTTAATCAAGGAAATAAGAGCATAAATATTTCATTAAATCAAAGAACTAAAATCAAAAAAATATATCAAATAACTTCTTAAATTAACTAATGAATAAAAGATAACTAAAACTAAAAACAATGAAAAATATGCATATGATGAAGTGTCATCAACAAATATCTATTACTGTGAATAATTTTATGAGATTAAAAAAAACAAAGAGATAAGAAGTAATAACACATTACAACAAAGCTCCCCCTTAGAATTTGCATGTTCATTTCATAAGATGAGATAGATTCTAATAGGGTATTTATATGCACTAAAAAATATAGATTCATAAAATAAATTTACTACTTAAGATTTATAATAAATAAATAAATAACAAGAGACAAAAATATTACACATTCTTCCCCTTTTATCATTAGACAAAAAAAAAAGAGAAAACACAATAAATAAAAAATAGAATAAAAAGCTAAGGCGTGAGGTTGGTTAGCCTAAGCATAATTAAGCAAATGGGTGTTCTTAATATCCTCTTAATTCTTGCTCGTCGTTTCCATAAATGCTTTAGTCTTAATAGACATACGATCAAAGTCTTCCTCCTTAACAAAATGAGAAGAATTCAACGTTGGGCCACAATGAGATGCAAATAGGCTTATAGAAGCAGAATCTACACATCCTAGAGCATCTACA
Organism: Cicer bijugum; assembly: GCA_037974875.1. Taxonomy (NCBI): domain Eukaryota; kingdom Viridiplantae; phylum Streptophyta; class Magnoliopsida; order Fabales; family Fabaceae; genus Cicer; species Cicer bijugum. The sequence goes on along the minus strand of JBBPBT010000072.1, from coordinate 4,731,976 downwards.
ACAGAAGCATCCAAAGTGTGAATCTCGATATGTGAGATAACCATTGAAGGTTTCACAATGACAACACCAAAGGTAGAAGGGGCATCCTTGAATGAGTCTGATGTGTCTGCTATGGGGAGGTTTTTGGACCGATTGCTCTTGGTTTTCAAAGGTTATACCATCCACAAGTAGATGACTTCAGTTGTTTTCCTTAAAGCAACATAATTATATGTAGCCAGGTGCATACCATGATCCATGACTTTGTTCCTTTAGGTTGAAACATCATTAGGATCCAGACATTGAGCATTTTGATTTCTAGTGTGCAAGATTTTGGCAGAAATAAAGGTAAGGAATGTTAGAAGGTCAGGGAAACTAGATGGAATAAGCTGTATGGAGGGGATGATCGTCAAAAGGATGGAGGAGGTAGAAGAGTCGGCAAGGAAGGTTGTAAGACCCTTAATTTTAAATCCTAAATTATATAATTTTAGGGTATTTTGTGTAGAATTTCTCAGACTTTTAGCCAATTTTTGGTATTTAGTGGGATAAATGCCAAAAATATATTTTTAGAAATTGGATTAAAATTATTTGTCGAACAATAATTTATTTAGACTACGAAGAATGTAATTCCGGACAGTTTAGTTAAAAATATCACTCGTTGCTGAAAACAATTGAGTTGTGACGAGAATAGATCTTTTTATTAAATTAGATTGAGATGTGAATGAAGTGAGGTGTGTAAGACTTGTTAGATATTCATTTGAGTTTGGTTTTAAGTATAATATAAATATATATATATATATATATATATATATATATGCTGGAAAGGAAACGAGAAAAGGGAAAGTAACAGAGGAAGCTTTCCATCTCCTCGCAAAATCGCCCTTCTTCCTTCTTTCTTTTCCATTTCTTTTTCGTTCTTTGGCTTCAAGAATAGAAACCCAAGGACTAGAGGGTAAGAAAGCAAGGATTTCTCAACTTCATACTTCCTCGTTGTTTCGAAAACGAAGAAAAACGATGTTAGGTATTTCAAAACCGTCAAAAACAAACCTCCCCGTTTCATCTAGATCTAAGCTTCGTTTCGCGAAGAGATAGAAGGGAAAGTTGCTCACTACCATGCTACAGTGCTAGGGAACCAACATTGGAAGCAACGTTGCGAGCAGAGATTTTACCAGATTTATTCGCTGTACCGTAATCGCACGCTAAAGCTAACGTGAAGGTAAGGGCTCCTTCCAAACTTTTAGTTTGCATTTAGGGACTTATCTGTGGTTGTGTGGAAAAGAATTTTGTTAGGGTTGGAGTATTGATTTGGGGAAAACGAATCTAAGGCTTTATGGGTAACATCTTAGAGTTAGGTTTTGGTGATATTGATGAATGTTTCGTGGAAAATGAATTTAACTCATTTGCGTATAATTTTGAGTAAATGAAATTTGATGTGTTTGAGTGGTATGTCGTGATGATTTGTGTTCATCGTATTTGACGTATTCATAATTAATGCTTATGAAATTGGATATGTGCATGTTGGATTTTGTGGAGAAATGAATTGATGTGTTTTGGTGTGAATTGTGGATTGAATTTGTGAATATGTTTGAGTATGTTCTGTGTGAAAATTGAAAACCATTAGAGTTAAACGAGTATTAAGAATGGGGAATCTCTTAATGTCTACGTTTACTTAATGTTGTCGTGAAAACCATTAGAGTTAAACGAGTATTAAAAATGGGGAATCTTTTAATATCTCTGTCTGCATAATGTTTGTTTTGAAAATCGTTTAAGTTAAAAGAGTATTAAGAATGGGGAATCTCTTAATATTTCTGTTTACTTAATGTTTGTTTTGAAAATAGTTTAAGTTAAAAGAGTATTAAGAATGGGAATCTCGTAATATCTCTATTTACTAATGTTTGTTGTGAAAATCGTTTTAAGTTAAATGAGTATTAAGAATGGGTAATCTCTTAATATCTCTGTTTACTAATGTTTGTTGGGAAAATCGTTTTAAGTTAAATGAGTATTAAGAATGGGGAATCTCTTAATATCTATGTTTACTTAATGTTTGTAGTGAAAATCGTTAGAGTTAAACGAGTATTAAGAATGGGGAATCTCTTAATATCTACGTTTACTTAATGATTGTCGTTCGAATTGTAAGAGTTAGATGGGTATTAAAAACAGGGAATCTTTTAATATCTGTCCTTACTTAATGGTGTTTTTCCGTGAGAGACTACACCCAAGTAAATTGTGTTTGTAAGTGAGAGACTGCATAGGTGTTTGTCAGTGAGAGACTACACCCTGGTAAATTGTGTTTGTCCGTGAGAGACTGCACAGGTGTTTGTCCGTGAGAGACTACACCCTGGTAAATTATGTTTGTCCGTGAGAGACAACATAGGTGTTTGTCTGTGAGAGACTGCACCCTAGTAAGTTGGGTTTGTGTGTGAGAGACTGCACAGGTGTTTGTCCGTGAGAGACTACACCCTGGTAAATTGTGTTTGTCCGTGAGTGACTACACCCTGGTAAATTGTGTTTGTTCATGAGAGATTGCACTCATGTTCGTTCGTGAGAAACTGTACGTTTAGGATTTACGCCTCTCGCGAAGGGTTTTGTTTGGAATTGTGTGATAGCATGTTTGATTGCAAAACTATTTCGAATCTCATGATGTTGTAGTGGTTGTGTTATGAGTGCTAAGTGTTATGTTTTGGAATTGTGTGATAGCATGTTTGATTGCAAAACTATTTCGAAGCTCATGATGTTGTAGTGGTTGTGTTATGAGTGGTAAGTGTTACGTTTTGGAATTGTGTGATAGCATGCTTGATTGCAAAACTATTTCGAAGCTCATAATGTTGTAGTGATTGTGTTTTAAGTGCTAAGTGTTATGTTTTGGAATTGTGTGTGAATGTGATTGAGTTAGTATATGTATTTTTAGAAAAATATGCAGGGAAATCGATATCCCAATTGATTTGATTGGTTACAAGAACTCAGCTATTTTGACAAAATCAATGTGCCAATCAATTTTGTAATATGTTTCTTAAAACCATTTACGAAATCGATTGCCCAATCGATTGTTATGTTTCTTCTTTTCTTGAATCTTGAAATGAAAGTGAACTAATCGATTTCACAATCGATTTGGCCATTACATTAGCTCAGCTATTTAGGCAAAATCGATTTGCCAATCGATTGAATTGGTTATAGGGGCACAACTATTCATTCAATCGATTGCCCAATCGATAGATTTAAGCCCAGAGTGTAGATTTCAATAAAAACCTTCATCCAAATCGATTTCCCATTCGATTGGCATAGTGGAAATTCTCATTATGAGTTAGATAATCAATTGCTCAATTGGTTCATCAATGGATTGGTCAGTTGTTTATTACTTGACTGATTTAAGACTTATTTTGATTTCATTTTTAACTTGCAAGTATTATATGAACTTTTAGCATTTGGAAAACCCTTGTAAGGTGCATGCTGAAGTAACACCGTTGATTTACAAGAAAGGGGGTTTGAATTGTAAATACCCCTTTTTTAAAATTCCTGTTAAACTTTCAAGAAAACAACTCAAGATTGATCTTGGTTATGAAAAGTAAAACGGAGAACGTTCTTGGTTTTAATAGTAAAACAGAGAACGTTCTTTGATTAGTGTTAAACAGTAAATTCAGGTTTTCCCTTTTATTAATCAATCAATATAGTGCAGTAAATAAAGAGAGTAGATAAGAGAATACCACACACAGATTTATCCTGGTTCACCCAATGTGGGTTACGTCCAGTCCTCACACTGTGAGATTTTCCACTAAGTGTTTAAAACGAAGAACCTTCTTAATCTTACAACACCTAGTATAGATCAGCCTTGATCTATTTCAGCCACTATTACTTTCCACCCAGAAAGCAATGATAACACCTAGTATAGGAAACAATCTAAAACAAACTATGAGGAAACTCTTATAGTTTGAGTTTTTACAAATGGATTGTTTTTGATAGAATCTGTTTTTGCTCAACTCTTGTTTGAGAATAGATTCTTTACAAATGATCTATAAGATGATTTCGCAGCTAGATCAAGAAAGAGCAGCAGTAACTGTTTTGGCAATTGCAGAAAAAGTTACTTCCTCTGTTTTGCAGAAATTCAAGCTTTAAGTGATTGAGTATGATTGAATACTTAGTGCTCGAGTTTCTTGCCTTTCTTCATGATTGAGGCATGCTATTTATAGGCTGGAAATGCACAGGATAAGCATGAAAGAGCTGTTGGAGAGCCCATGCTTTTCCTGGATTTAAGGTTGTACTTGAATAGACATTTCAAGCTATGACATAGCCTTTTTAACTTTTGAATTTAGCATTAAATGCAGTACTGTACTTTACTGACAGCGTCATTGATGTTTCTTCATTGATCTTGGATGATACATTCTCCATCTTGAGTCTTGAGTGCAGTTGGAGAGATTAGAAACGGATTGCAGGCTGAAACAGAGCTGATGCAAGGCTGCTGTTGATGAGCAGAAAAACGGAGAACGTTCTGGGTTTTTGAGTGAACGTTCTTGAGCTTAAATAATCATTCTGGAGCTCCCGTTTTGATCAACCTGGATTTCTTTTGTGATTTCCTTATCATATGTCATGATTGAGTGGGCTTTGTTGACATTTGAATTTTTGGAATTCTTTAGGTCATCATGACTTTTGTCCATCTTTGGGCCCTTTTAATTTTATGATCAAACATCCTTTTTGAGCTTGGATGAATCCTACTTGTTCCTTGCCATGAACTGAATAGACTTGAATGTGTTTTCTGGGCAAATTCTTTGATAAAGATGTAGAACAGTTTTGAGCAACATGTTGTGATGAATGAATGAAAAAGCTGGAGATCATTCTTTGTTTTGCTGCAGAATGATCTTGTTTCCTATGCTTTTCTTGATTCTGTCTTTTAATAGAATTCACTCAAAAACACCAGTTAAATTAACATAATACTTTTAGAATCATGATTAACTTTCTTAATTAACTTTTGTTTGTTTTCATCAAAACTTTTAATTATAGAGTTTGTCTCAACAATCTCCCCCTTTTTGATGATGACAAACATGTTAATTTAGATTTTAATTATGATTCTAACATCAAGTGTGTGACAGAATTTAAAGACTTCCCCTCAAATTATGCGTTCCATAAATTAAAACATTTTATGCCATAAACTGTTTCTCATTAATTTGATAACAAAAGTACATGATAGAATGAGAATACATAGTGCAATCTTAAAAACTAAACTTAATTCTCCCCCTTTGTCACTCAAAAAGGTAACTAGGCAGCTACAGACGGGGAAGAGCAGAAATAAGAGATTATGAAGCCAAAGATGGGGAAGATCCTTCCGAAGAAGAAGATTTCCCAAGATGAGTAGCTGGAGAAGGCGGAGGGATCTGATGAGGAGGTGGAGGTGGAATTCCCAGCTTGGGAGCAAGATGATCAGCCAACCAAGTCCTCAATATAGCAGTTTCCTGATCATGTTGAACTTGTCGTGCAATGATGTTCTGGAGGACAGCCATGATGTCAGAATTGGATGGTTCAGGCAAGGGAGGTGAAGGATGAATGTTAGTAGTAGGATGAGAGGTGGTAGCAACGACAGTATGAGAGGGGATAGGTGAGGGAGAGATGGATGGAACAGAAGCAAAGGAGGAGGAGATGGAGGGTAATGGACTAATGGATGTGTTAGAAGGTTCAACAGTGGAGGAGAGGTTTAAAAACTGTCTGATTCCAAAAATAGAAGAAGTTGTTTTCTGAGGTGAAACAAACAGTGGAGACATAGTAGAGAGCAGTGGAGTGGACAAAAATGTACCAAAAGCAGGAGGATGTGAGGGAAGTGGTTGAGAAGAAGGAGCAACCTCTGTAGAGGGAGGAATGGACGAGTGATGCACTGGAGGGGATGGAATAGGGCAGTGAAGTGGAGAATGTTCTGGTGTAGGTGGAGAATGTGCTGTTGGAGGTGGAGAATGAATCGAGTGAGATGGAGAATGTTCTGGAATGTGTGAGGATCGTTCTGGTGGTTTATCTGTGGCAGTTGTGATTAAAGGATTAGTAGGAGGGGAGACAACAGGAATGGTAGTGGGGCGCCGAGTAGCTGATCTTTTTCGTTTTAAGGAGGTGGGAAAAGATGATGGTGGAGTAGGAGTCTGGGTGGATGAGATTTTACGCATATGCGAGAGATTTTTTGTTGAAAATTTAGAAATTTTAACCATAGATGATTCAGAAGCAAGGGAAATGCCAAAATGTCGAAACACTTTGGTTAAAATCATGCCATAGGGGACAGTGTTCTTTCTGTAATCCTTGTTGGCAGCACTGATCATGTGTTGAAGCATTACATAGGGTAGATTCAGACGTTTGCAATGGAGCAGATGATAGATGAGTAACACATCATTATCAGATACATATTCATGGCTGCCGCAACGAGGAATAAGAGTGTGTTGAGACATATTATGAAAAACCTTAGGAAGTGGCTGAAGATACGTAGAGAGGTGCCGAGTGGAACCTTCTTCAAACAGGTCAGAAAAGACATCCGTCTTGCAGAGATTTAAGGCGGAGTACCAATGATCTCCAAACACATAGGGGCCTTCTGTGGGGAGCTGGAGAATAGAAGCCAAAATGTCAAGGGTTAGGCGAATCTCCACTCCTTTGATGTTGGAAATCAGGAGAGATTTGTCAGCAAAAGTTTGGGCATTACAATAGAATGCACGAACAACGTCTGGATAATATATTTCAGAAATTTTCAGAAAAGAGGTCCACCCAAGAGCATCCGTGTGATGCTGAACAACGACACCATTTATCGCCAAAGTATCCAACAGAAAGATATGACCAACCCCAAGTGGGCGTTGAGCCCATTTAGTAGCAAAACGTTTGGAGCTTTCTGGTGAAAGAAGAGGAGGAGTGACCTTTTTTGATTTCTTTGAAGGAGGTGCCGAGGCAGAGGTGGAGGTGGAAGAGGACTTAGGAGATGGAGATCGTTGATTTTGTTGTTGTGGGGAGGGTTCTGGGTGGGGAGAATATTCCTGAGGAGGGGTAGGTTCTGGAGATGGGAATCGTTTGGAAGAAGGATCTGGAGGTGGGGAATGTTGAGAAGAATGTTCTGGAGGTGGGGAACGGTTTGCAGAACGTTCTGGAGGTGAACGATCTGGTTTAGGTTTAAAATTTTTCTTTTTATGGGATGTGTGAAACTTCTTGCGAGCAAGATAACGAGCAATTTTGATTGCTTTTTGTGTTCTTTGGGGATTGCTCTGTGGGTTGATGTGAGAGGGAACTTCAGTTGGTTTTAGGGGAGTAGTTGAATGTGGGGGTTCAAAGGGAAAAGACGGTTCTGTAGGAGTAACAGGAATAGGGTTTGTTGATTTATTTTCTGTCATGGATGGTGTGGTTTGAGTACGCTGAGGAGGTACCCTTGCTGATGAAGGAGGGCACGAATCAAACGAGTCAGATGAATCAGAGTCAGAAATAATGAAATACAGTGGTTCAAAATTTTTAGGGTTTGATGATTGGGAAGTTCCAATACCAGATTGAACCCTCATTGACCTTCGTGGAGGAGGGTTTTGCGTACGGAAGTGAGGAGGGATTTGACTGGAGGTTGAGCGAGTGTTCCATGGTGGAAGAAAGGTAGTTAACGGAGCAATGTTTAGGATGTGTTCGTTGGTTGTATGAGGAGGAGAGACAGGGGATGTGTGTGCTGGTGATGGTCTGGGTGGTGGAGATGGTGATCGCTCCATGGATTCATACGAGGAAGAAGAAGAGTAGGGAGTGCAGGGAGATGCGTTTTTGCAAGCACGTTTTTTTGTTCTAGCCATTTTGTGGTTTCAAGTTTGAAGATGAAGTGGGTGATTAGTTGAGTGTGTATTTAGAAAGTGAGAGGATTAATGCAGAAGAATGTGAGAAGATGAAAGAAGAGTGTTTTCTGTTATGAGAAAATGAAGGGAAAAAGCAATGATTACTTGCTGTCCAATGGGAGTAGTTAGCGCCTTGGGAAGGAGGAAAAGCAATATGGGAAGAAGTAAAGTGTGCGTGTCAGCCATCACATCAGACAAAAGGGCAGGCTCATTAAATGCCAAGTTTTGCCTTTTTGGATTTGAGAGGGAAAATATTAAAATAAAAACTGTTGGTGTTTCAAAACGGAGAATGATGCCTAGCGAAAAAGAGAATGATGAACGTTCTCCGTTTTATGCAGTAGCACGAATCAACCAGAATTTTCTGGATTTTTCATGATTTTCAGTTTTTCTTTGATCAGATTGAAACTATCCTCAACGAGAGGCTTTGTGAAAATGTCAGCAAGTTTATTTTGAGTGTCAACAAAAATTAATTCAATATCTTTCTTGTTGACATGATCACGAATAAAGTGATGTTTTATTTAAATGTGTTTTGATCTAGAATGTTGAATGGGATTTTTAGATAGGTTTATGGCACTTGTATTATCACAATAAATTGGAATACTTGAATAACTTACAGAGTAATCTTGGAGTTGATTTTTGATCCATAAAATCTGTGAACAACAATTTGCCGCTGAAACATACTCAGCTTCTGTCGTAGATAGAGCTATGGTGTTCTGCTTTCTGCAGGACCAACTGATTAATGCTTCGCCTAGGAATTGACAAGCTCCACTTGTGCTTTTTCTTTCAATTTTGTCTCCAGCATAATCAGCATCACATTATGCTATAAGATCAAAGTGTGAACCTTTTCTATACCAAAGACCAAGATTAGTTGTTCCAACAAGGTATCTAAATATGCGTTTTACAGCTGTTAAGTGGGATTCCTTTGGTGCTGATTGAAATCGAGCACATAATCCCACTGCAAACACTATATCAGGTCTGCTAACAGTTAGATACAGCAAGGAGCCGATCATTCCACGATATTCCTTTTCAGAGACAGACTTGCTATTTTCGTCTTTTTCTAAAGAGGTAGAAGGATGCATAGGGGTTGTCATAATTTTTGACTCATTCATTTTGTATTTAACCAAAAGATCCCTGATGTATTTTTCTTGACAAATAAAGATCCCCTTTTTATATTGTTTAATTTGTAAGCCAAGAAAGTATCTTAGTTCCCCCATCATGCTCATTTCAAATTCACTTTGCATAAGTTGTGAAAAGTTTGCGCACAATTTTTCATTTGTTGATCCAAAAATGATATCATCAACATAAACTTGAACGATGAGTAAATCATTTCCTTCTGTTTTCTTAAACAAAGTGCTATCAATTTTTCCTCTTTGAAAATCATTTTTGATTAAGAATGAACTCAGTCGTTCATACCAAGCCCTTGGTGCTTGTTTTAAACCATATAATGCTTTGGTGAGTGTGAAAACATGATTTGGTTTTGATTGGTTTTCAAAACCAGGGGGCTGTCTTACAAATACTTGTTCATTTAAGAAACCATTTAAAAATGCACTTTTCACATCCATTTGAAATAATTTAATGAGTTTATGAGAAGCATATGCAAGAAGTATTCGAATGGCTTCCAACCTTGCAACTGGGGCAAAGGTTTTATCATAATCTATACCTTCTTGTTGATTGTACCCTTGGGCTACCAATCTTGCTTTGTTTCTCACAACTTTTCCTTCTTCATCAAGCTTGTTTCTGAATATCCAACGAGTTCCAATGACAGATTGATCCAATGGATCTGGAACTAATGTCCAAACTTCATTTTTGTCAAACTGCTGCAATTCTTCCTTCATGGCATTTACCCAAGATTGATCAGTGATTGCATCTTTGATTGATTTAGGTTCCACTTGAGATATCATTGCCATGTTGCTTTCGTCATTCTTGAATGATTTTCTGGTTCTAATTCCATCAGCCGTGTCTCCAATGATTTGAGTTTGTGGATGACTTTCAACTATTTTCCAGCTTTTTGGTGGAGAATGAAACGGAGATTGTTTATCAATCTCTGTTTTCTGCAGCTTATCTGGTTGCTGTGTTTTCTGCACATTATCTTGTTGTTGTGCTTCATTTGAAGTTTCTTCTTCCTCATCCTTTTTACTTAAGTCTAGGTCATCAAATTCGTCAAACAATACATGCATACTTATTTCAACAACATTAGTCCTTAAGTTAAATACTCTAAATCCTTTGGATTCAGTTGCGTAACCAAGGAAGATAGCTTTATCCGATTTCGCATCAAATTTTTCAATGAGATCTTTGCTGTTTAATATATAACAGTAACAGCCAAATACATGAAAATAAGAAATGTTTGGCTTCCTATTTTTCCAGATTTCATATGGCGTTTTGTTTATGAGTTTTCTAATAGATACACGATTCAAGATATAGCAAGATGTGTTTATGGCTTCAGCCCAAAAATATCTTTCAACATTTGATTCTTCTAAAATAGTTCTTGCCATTTCTTGTAGTGTTCTATTTTTTCTTTCAACAACACCATTTTGTTGTGGTGTTCTTGCACAAGAAAGATTGTGAGATATACCAAGTTCCTCAAAGAAGCTTTTGAATGATGCATTTATGAATTCTCCTCCATGATCACTTCTTACAGAAATGATGCTGGATTCCTTTTCATTATGAAATCTTTTGCAAAATGTTTTGAAAGCTTCAAATGCATCATCCTTTTGTTTTAAGAAAAGAACCCATGTAAATCTTGAGAAGTCGTCAACAATAACAAACCCATATTTCATTCCTCCTAAACTAGTTGTTTTGACAGGCCCAAATAAATCTATATGGAGTAACTAAAGAGTTCTGTTTGTTGATACAAAATCTTTTGCATGAAAACTGCTTTTTACTTGTTTACCTTTGACACAAGCTTCACAAATTTTATCTTTTTCAAAGTTAAGCTTTGGCAGGCCTCTAACAAGATCAAGTTTAGAGATTTTTGAAATAGTTTTCATGCTGATATGTCCAGCCCTTTTGTGCCAAATCCATTTGTCTTTATTAAGAGAAATGAAGCATGATTCATCAGGAAGTTCATCAAGATATAAAACATATAAGTTCTTCTTTCTTTTTCCAGAAAACAGAATTTCTCTAGTTTTTGCTTTCTTAATTTCACAGATTTTTGGTTTAAAAATAACTTCGCACCCATTGTCGCATAGCTGACTTATACTTAATAGATTATGTTTTAATCCTTCCACATATTGAACATTATTTATTTGAGCAGAGTTTGTCTTACCAATGGTTCCATTACCTTTTATTTGGGCTTGATCATCATTGCCAAACGTAACCGAGCCACCATCCTTCTTGACGAAGGTTATGAAGCAATGTCTATCTCCCGTCATGTGCCTTGAACAACCATTGTCCAAGAACCAAGGCTTTCTCTTTAAATTTGGAGAACCAACCTGCATGTGACGTTAGTTCAGCCTTAGGTACCCACTTTGTTTTGGGTCCTTGAGTGTTAGTTTTAGCATTTTTAAATGAATACGTTCCTTCTTTGTTTCTGAAGCTTGATGGTTTTTTAATTATTGGTTTTGAAACAGATTTCCTAATGTATGTTTCAGAAACTTTTTGTTTTGTTTTAAAAGAGTTTCCATAAGGTTCTGCCTGTGAGTTTGATCTTTCTCCGTTTAGCATCCATCTTGGAGATTGTTCTCCGTTTTGAGGAATTTTCAAAATAGGATGCTTTTCTTTTTTGACAGGTTTTTTGTTTTTTTGAGCTTTTCATCCCTTTTTTTAAAATAGCAAGCAAATTCCAGATGTCCAAGTTTGTTGCAATAGGAGCATCTGATTTTGCTTTTTTCTTCCCTTTTATCTAGAACAATTTTTTTTTCATATAACTTGGTTTTTTGAGATTGATTGAAACCAAGACCAGCTTTATCAAAGATTCCTATCTGAGATCCCATGATTTTATGGAAGGTTTCAGTGGCTTTAATAAAATTTAATAAATCTGTCTTGAGAAGTTCAATTTCACTTTTAAGCTGAACATTCTCCGTTTGTAGTGCAGAACGTTCTTGACACTCTTGTTTTTCAAAATTCTTTGATTCTTTTAACTCTTGAATGATGTTTTTTAGCACATCATTCTTAGTCAGAATTTCTTCTTTTTCTTTCTTTTTCTTAAAAAGTTGTTCTTTCAAAGACCCACAATTTTGAATGAGAAGATTTGAGTCATTTAATAAATTATCAAATTCTTTTCCCATTTGTTCACATAAATAGCAAGTTTCAGAATTTATTACCTTTTCTTCCTCTGTTTTTGCCATCAAGCACAAATTTGCTTCTTCTTCTTCTTCGGTCTCTGATTCTCCAGAATCGTCCCATGTTGCCATCATTGATTTCTTTTTGAATGGAAATCGTTTTGGTGGATTTTTGTTTAAAGGACATTCAGCTTTGTAGTGTCCTAACTTGTTACATCCAAAGCAAGTAATTTGACTTTTGTCAGTCTCAGTTTTAGGATTTCTGTTTTGAAATCCCTTTTTAATTTGATCCCTTCTTCTCATCATTCTCTGTATTCTTCTAGTGAGAAGTGCAATTTCATCAGCATCTTCTTGTTCGATTCCTTCTGGTTCTTCTTCTTCTATTTGTGTTGTGATTTTTTCTTGAGATGCTTTTAGTGCAACTGTCTTTCCCTTTCTGACAGGTTTGTCTTCTTGCAACAGCACTTCATGTGCTCTTAGTGTTCCAATTAGTTCTTCCAGAGGCAGAGATTCAAGATTCTTGGCTTGGCTTATAGCTGTCACCATTGGCCTCCAAATAATTGGAAGACATCTCATGATTTTTCTTACTCTCTCCTGTACTGTGTAGGCTTTGCCATGAGAGCGCATTTCGTTTACTATTGTAGTAAATCTTGAGTACATTTCATCGATGGTTTCTCCTTCTTGCATCTCAAACAATTCAAATTTCCTTATACCAATGTCTATTCTTGTTTCCTTGACATGACTAGTTCCTTCGTGATGAGTTCGTAGTGTATCCCAGACTTCCTTTGCAGTTGTGCATTCATCCACTCTTTCACTTTCTTCCCTGCTTAAGGCACATGATAAGAATAACTGAGCTTTAGAATTTAACAGTACCTTAGCTTTATCATCTGCTGTCCAGTCTGCTTCCTTTTTTAGTGCAGAGTCTGAATCGTCTTGATTAACTCTTGGTGTGAAGTCTCCATCTGTAATGATGCGCCACATTCCAGTGTCTTGAGATTTTAAGAACAACTGCATTTTGTTTTTCCAAAAGTAGTAGTCTGTTCCATCAAAGAATGGAGGTCTGTTTGAGGATCCTCCTTCAACAATATATTTTGCTTTTGACATTTTTTTGGATCTTTTCTCTAACACTTGTTAGGTGTTTTTAAACTTTTTAGAGACCGAGCTCTGATGCCAATTGAAGTAACTCCGTTGATTTACAAGAAAGGGGGTTTGAATTATAAATACCCCTTTTTTAAAATTCCTGTTAAACTTTCAAGAAAACAACTCAAGATTGATCTTGGTTATGAAAAGTAAAACGGAGAACGTTCTTGGTTTTAATAGTAAAACAGAGAACGTTCTTTGATTAGTGTTAAACAGTAAATTCAGGTTTTCCCTTTTCTTAATCAATCAATATAGTGCAGTAAATAAAGAGAGTAGAGAAGAGAATACCACACACAGATTTATCCTGGTTCACCCAATGTGGGTTACGTCTAGTCCTCACACTGTGAGATTTTCCACTAAGTGTTTAAAACGAAGAACCTTCTTAATCTTACAACACCTAGTATAGATCAGCCTTGATCTATTTCAGCCACTATTACTTTCCACCAAGAAAGCAATGATAACACCTATCTAATCTTGATAGGAAACAATCTAAAACAAACTATGAGGAAACTCTTATAGTTTGAGTTTTTACAAATGGATTGTTTTTGATAGAATCTGTTTTTGCTCAACTCTTGTTTGAGCATAGATTCTTTACAAATGATCTATAAGATGATTTTGCAGCTAGATCAAGAAAGAGCAGCAGTAACTGTTTTGGCAATTGCAGAAAAAGTTACTTCCTCTGTTTTGCAGAAATTCAAGCTTTAAGTGATTGAGTATGATTGAATACTTAGTGCTCGAGTTTCTTGCCTTTCTTCATGATTGAGGCCTGCTATTTATAGGCTGGAAATGCACAGGATAAGCATGAAAGAGCTGTTGGAGAGCCCATGCTTTTTAACTTTTGAATTTAGCATTAAATGCAGTACTGTACTTTACTGACAGCGTCGTTGATGTTTCTTCATTGATCTTGGATGATACATTCTCCATCTTGAGTCTTGAGTGCAGCTGGAGAGATTAGAAATAGATTGCAGGCTGAAACAGAGCTGATGCAAGGCTGCTGTTGATGAGCAGAAAAACGGAGAACGTTCTGGGTTTTTGAGTGAACGTTCTTGAGCTTAAATAATCATTATGGAGCTCCCGTTTTGATCAACCTGGATTTCTTTTGTGATTTCCTTATCATATGTCATGATTGAGTGGACTTTGTTGACTTTTGAATTTTTGGAATTCTTTAGGTCATCATGACTTTTGTCCATCTTTGGGCCCTTTTAATTTTATGATCAAACATCCTTTTTGAGCTTGGATGAATCCTACTTGTTCCTTGCCATGAACTGAATAGACTTGAATGTGTTTTCTAGGCAAATTCTTTGATAAAGATGTAGAACAGTTTTGAGCAACATGTTATGATGAATGAATGAAAAAGCTGGAGATCATTCTTTGTTTTGCTGCAGAATGATCTTGTTTCCTATGCTTTTCTTGATTTTGTCTTTTAATAGAATTCACTCAAAAACACCAGTTAAATTAACATAATACTTTTAGAATCATGATTAACTTTCTTAATTAACTTTTGTTTGTTTTCATCAAAACTTTTAATTATAGAGTTTGTCTCAACACATGCTACGTTGAAAGGTTATTTGTGCATTTAAAAGCTTAAATGTTATGTGTTAATTGTTAATTTCGGTTGGTGACCCTTTACAACTATTGTGGAAATTTGGGCTTTGCCCTCATATGAGAACCAGGACCATCCTACCGGTCCGCACCCTGTGGATGGCGATGTAGTTGGAAACACCTGGCAGGAGCTATGTTAGGAGGATCTTGTGGGGCGCGTGAAGATCACTCAAGATGTATAGTTTTTGTGGAATGATCATATTAGGTTGATGTATAGGGATTAGATGTCTTCTTTTGGATTGAGTTTATTTTAAATTGGAAGACTGTACCTATACTAATATTGTCAGCATGACAATTTATTTTTGATGGGTTCCATGTACCACTTTTTGAGGTGTAAATACTTTGGATTCATATTTCGAAAAACTATTTCGCTGCTTATAAATTATAACGACTTAAATATTTATACAAAGGTATTTCCTTAAGTATTTTCTTCGTTAAATGATTTTGTTTTTTTTAAAAAAAAAAATACACCCTCCCTTAGAAAATCGTGGTGTTACATTTGTGGTATCAGAGCTTTGGTTTGGTTTTCTTTGGGGGCTGTGGAGCCTTTGGTTATAGATTGTAGGTCAACATGTAGGTTGGGAGTTGTTATCTGATAATGCGTCGGTTTAGGTGGTTTGAGTTGTCATGTCCAAAATAATTATTATGTGTTGATGTGGTCGGAAGTTAGTTTTGGAATTATTTGAAGTAGTGTTAAGACTCTACTGATGATGGTTTTATTGGAAAACTATGCTGCCAAGAAGGAATGACGCTCCGAGAGCCAATGCCAATAGGGATGATTGAATGACGGAGGCAATGAATTACGTGGTTGCTTCTGTTGCTGCACAGACTACTGCCAAGACTCAACGTGATTTTGAGAAGAGGGAAAAAGATATATGTGCTGCAGAGTCAAGAGGATTAGAAGAATTTTGTCGTTACAATCCTCCCAAGTTTAAGGGGGATGAGAATTGAGAGAAAGCGGATCAATGGATCCAAGAAGTGGAGAAGATCTTCGAAATGATTAATTGTCAGGCGGGAGTGAAGGTCAACTATGCCACTTATATGCTATTAGGAGATGCCGAGTACTGGTGGAGGAGTGCAAGATTGTTGATGAGATCAACTCACGAGGAGGTGAACTGGGAATCATTCAAAAGGAAGTTTTTAGACAAATACTTCCCGATGAGTACTAGGACTAAACTGGGTGATGATTTCCTGAAACTGCATCAGGGGAACATGACCGTGGGCGAATATGCTACTAAGTTTGAATCACTATCAAGGCATTTCAGATTTTTCCATGAAGAGATTGATGAACCATTCATGTGTCATCGTTTCCAAGACGGACTAAAGTATGAGATTCAAGACTCTGTCTTACCCTTGGGAATTCAATGTTTCCAAGTTCTTGTGGAAAAATGTAGAGGACTTCAGGATATGAAGAATAAGAGAGCTAGCCGAGGAGGGAATTTTAACTCAAGAGGGCCTAGTCGGGTGAATTATCAGAACTAGGGAAAACAAGTTGCTAAACCTTATAATCGACCACATGATAACAACAGGGGACAGAATAACCCAAGGAACCAAGACTTTGGGAGACAAGTGATACGATGTTTCCGATGTGGAGAAGAGGGACATTTTGCTAATGCTTGTATCTTTAACAGTCCTATTTGCTACAATTGCCATAAACCAGGGCACTTTGCAAAGAATTGCAAGGCTCCGAAGGTGGAACCAATAGTGAATGTGACTAGGACTAACCTTCCTACTGCTAGAGGATGTGTTTATTGCGTCGGTGCTGAAGTTGGAAATTTATCTAGCAATCTGATTCAATGTGACTATGCAATTACAGGTAACCCTCTAACTGCACTTTCTGATTCGGGGGCAACTTACTATGGATTGTGTGAATCGTTGGAAGTTATATGCGTCGTCACTACCCTTTTGATTTGGTTGTTTTTACGCCTAATAAGACTTTGACTAAAAATATTGCATGTTTACATTGCCAAGTAATTGTCCAAAATAGAGATTTCTCGATTAATTTGATTTGTTTACCTCTACAATAATCCAAGATCATTCTTGGTATGGATTGGAAGTCCTATCATTAGGTAGTGATATATTGTACTCAATGTGTCGATGTCATACTTAGTGTTTAGGTTTAGTACTAGATGGATGTTCCGTACAAGGTGGACGTATATGAGGCTACGTGACATAGTCTTGGGTGATTGCAATTCGTCAATAAGAGCAAAGTTATAGAAAAATACGGAAAACTCAGTGGACCTTGAGAACTTTGGTTGATTGTTTGTGCATTAGGATAACCTTAAGTGCAAGTCGCAGGGAGCGCTACTACATTTTAGACAAAATCGTGTTGAATGGAACGGACGAGCCTTACCGACTATGGATGTATGTAGAGTTATTAAGCACCCTATGAAAAGGGGTAGGCAACACATTCTTGGAGAAGGCCGGGTGAAACAAGTTGCGACTGGTATGTTGAATTCGGGTACAAACCAAGTGTGGATTGTTACTCGTACTTTAAGTTTCGAGGACGAAACTAATTATAGGGGGGGTAGTAATGTAAGACCCTTAATTTTAAATCCTAAATTATACAATTTTAGGGTATTTTGTGTAGAAATTCTCAGACTTTTAGCCAATTTTTGGTATTTAGTGGGTTAAATGCCAAAAATATATTTTTGGAAATTGGATTAAAATTATTTGTCGAAGAATAATTTATTTAGATTACGAAGAATGTAATTCCGGACAGTTTAGTTAAAAATATCACTCGTTGCTGAAAACAACTGAGTTGCGACGAAAATTGATATTTTATTAAATTAGATTGAGATGTGAATGAAGTGAGGTGTGTAAGAGTTGTTAGATATTTGTTTGAGTTTGGTTTTAAGTATAATATATATAAATATATATATATGCGTATAGATATATATATATATATATATTATTATAAGTATATATATATATATATTATAAGTTATATATATATATATATATATATATATATATATATATATATATGCTGGAAAGGAAACGAGAAAAGGGAAAGAAACGGAGGAAACTTTCCATCTCCTCGCAAAATCGCCCTTCTTCCTTCTTTCTTTTCCATTTCTTTTTCGTTCTTTGGCTTCAAGAATAGAAACCCAAGGACTAGTGGGTAAGAAAGCAAGGATTTCTCAGCTTCATACTTCCTCGTTGTTTCGAAAACGAAGAAAAACGGTGTTAGGGATTTCAAAACCGTCAAACACAAACCTCCCCATTTCATCTAGATCTAAGCTTCGTTTCACGAAGAGATAGAAGGGAAAGTTGCTCACTACCACGCTACGGTGCTAGGGAACCAACTTTGGAAGTGACGTTGCGAGCGGAGATTTTACTGGATTTACTCGCAATCGCACGTTAAAGCTAACGTGAAGGTAAGGGCTCCTTCCAAACTTTTAGTTTGCATTTACGAACTTATTTGTGGTTGTGTGGAAAAGAATTTTGTTAGGGTTGGAGTATTGATTTGGGGAAAATGAATCTAAGGCTTTATGGGTAAAATCTTAGAGTTAGGTTTTGGTGACATTGATGAATGTTTCGTCGAAAATGAATTTAACTCATTTGTGTATGATTCTGAGTAAATGAAATTTGATGTGTTTGAGTGGTATGTCGTGATGATTTGTGTTCATCGTATTTGACGTATTCATAATTAATGCTTATGAAATTGGATATGTGTATGTTGGATTTTGAGGAGAAATGAATTGATGTGTTTTGGTGTGAATTGTGGATTGAATTTGTGAATATGTTTGAGTATGTTCTGTGTGAAAATTGAAAACCATTAGAGTTAAACGAGTACTAAGAATGGGGAATCTCTTAATGTCTACGTTTACTTAATGTTGTCGTGAAAACCATTAGAGTTAAACGAGTATTAAAAATGGGGAATCTTTTAATATCTCTGTTTACTTAATGTTTGTTTTGAAAATCGTTTAAGTTAAAAGAGTATTAAGAATGGGGAATCTCTTAATACTTCTGTTTACTTAATGTTTGTTTTGAAAATCGTTTAAGTTAAAAGAGTGTTAAGAATGGGGAATCTCATAATATCTCTATTTACTAATGTTTGTTGTGAAATTCGTTTTTAGTTAAATGAGTATTAAGAATGTGGAATCTCTTAATATCTCTGTTTACTAATGTTTGTTGTGAAAATCGTTTTAATTTAAATGAGTATTAAGAATGGGGAATCTCTTAATATCTCTGTTTACTAATGTTTGTTGTAGGGATGGCAATTAGACCCAGACCCAGTGGGTACCCGCAAAAAAAACCCACAATGAGTAGGGTAAAAACTCGCATAATAGGTATGGGCACGGGGACGGGTAATTACCCGCAAAATTAAGCGGGTATGGGTACGGGTACGGGTACTATAGTTCCCGCCCCGCACCCGCACTTATATAATATATTATTTATTTATTTATTATATTAATATTTAGTTTAATTAATTGTTTTCCTTTATGTTTTAATATCTATTAATATCATTGGACCATTACAATATTTATAATCAAATCAAAAGATAAACGTTTGCAAACTTTTTAAGAATTTGATTATGATTAATAGTTAAATAATTGTGACTTTATAACTAAGAATTATATCTTATTAATTGTGTCTTTATAATTATACTTGCAACTTATAAATTGTTTTTACTGATCTCAAATAATATTGTCGTAAGACTTGCAACTTCATAAAATATTATTATGGATATTTGAATGTGTATTGTAACGAGTGTTCACTTGAAATGTTTTGAGTTAGAAAATATTTTGGTTCATAATATTTTATGATTTAATTTATGATATTTGGATAATTTTTAAATGGATAAATACCACATATAATCCCTTAACTTAATTTCAGTTAACGTTTTAGTCTTTTATCTTTTTCTTTCCCCCGATTTGGTCCTATATTTTAATTTTAAGTGACAATTTGATCTTTTATGTTTTAAAATGTCCACAATTTTATCCTTATTTTATGCAAAATTTCAAAAAATTCATCAAAAATTTCAAATAAAACACATAAAATTAATTATCATCCTCAATATAATGTTATTTCATCAAATTTATAACTTAAATCTTTAAATAAACTCATATTTTTATCTCTAACAACATCAAATAAAGAATGACAAATATGAGTTTATTTGAAGATTTGAGTTACAAATTTGATAAAGTTTATTTTATATTAAAGAATATAACTAAATTTATGAGTTTTGTTTGAAAATTTTGATGAATTTTTGTAAAAAAAAGGATAACATTGTTAACATTTTAAAACAAAAAAGATTAAATTGTCACTTAAAATTAAAATAAAGGACAAAATCGGGAAAAAAAAGAAGATAAAAGACTAAAACGTTAACTGAAATTAAGGTAAGGGACTATAGGTGGTATTTATCCTTTTTAAATTTATTCACAAAATAATATTTATTTATCGATTTATTTTAGTTAAAGTGTGGGTACTTGGTACGGGTACGGGCACTTAGGTACCCAGAGGGTAAGAGTACAGGTATTAAAGTTGATACCCAAGAGGGTACGGGCACGGGTATGGGTATTTTTTTAAAATGCGGGTATGGGTACGGGTACTATAGTACCCTACCCAAACCCTACCCATTGCCATCCCTAATTTGTTGTGAAAATCGTTTTAAGTTAAATGAGTATTAAGAATGGGGAATCTCGTAATATCTCTGTTTACTAATGTTTGTTGTGAAAATCGTTTTAAGTTAAATGAGTATTAAGAATGGGGATTCTCTTAATATCTATGTTTACTTAATGTTTGTAGTGAAAATCATTAGAGTTAAGCGAGTATTAAGAATGGGGAATCTCTTAATATCTACGTTTACTTAATGATTGTCGTTCGAATTGTAAGAGTTAGACGGGTATTAAAAACGGGGAATCTTTTAATATCTGTCCTTACTTAATGGTGTTTGTCCGTTTGAGACTACACCCTGGTAAATTATGTTTGTCCGTGAGGGACTGCACAGGTGTTTTTCCGTGAGAGACTACACCCTGGTAAATTGTGTTTGTCCGTGAGAGACTGCACAGGTGTTTGTCCGTGAGAGACTACACCCTGGTAAATTGTGTTTGTTTGTGAGAGACTCCACATGTGTTTGTCCGTGAGAGATTCCACCCTGGTAAATTGTGTTTGTCCGTGAGAGACTGCACAGGTGTTTGTCCGTGAGAGACTACTCCCTGGTAAATGATGTTTGTCCGTGAGAGACAGCACAGGTGTTTGTCCGTGAGAGACTACACCCTGGTAAATTGTGTTTGTCCGTGAGAGACTGCACAGGTGTTTGTCAGTGAGAGACTACACCCTGGTAAATTGTGTTTGTCCGTGAGAGACTGCACAGGTGTTTGTCCGTGAGAGACTACACCCTGATAAATTGTGTTTGTCTATGAGAGACTACACAGGTGTTTTTCCGTGAGAGACTACACCCTGGTAAATTGTTTTTGTCCATGAGAGACTGCACTCAGGTTCGTTTGTGAGAAACTGTACGTTTAGGATTTACGCCTCTTGCGGAGGGTTTTGTTTGGAATTGTGTGATAGCATGTTTGATTGCAAAACTATTTCAAAGCTCATGATGTTGTAGTGGTTGTGTTGTGAGTGCTAAGTGTTATATTTTGGAATTGTGTGATAGCATGTTTGATTGCAAAACTATTTCGAAGCTCATGATGTTGTAGTGGTTGTGTTATGAGTGGTAAGTGTTATGTTTTGGAATTGTGTGATAGCATGCTTGATTGCAAAACTATTTCGAAGCTCATGATGTTGTAGTGATTGTGTTATAAGTGCTAAGTGTTATGTTTTGGAATTGTGTGTGAATGTCACTGAGTTAGTTTATGTATTTTTAGAAAAATATGCATGGAAATCAATTTCCCAATCGATTTGATTGGTTACAGGAACTCATCTATTTTGACAAAATCAATGTGCCAATCGATTTTGTAATATGTTTCTTAAAACCATTTATGAAATCGATTGCCCAATCGATTGTTATGTTTCTTGTTTTCTTGAATCTTGAAAAGATAGTGAACTAATCGATTTCCCAATCGATTTGGCCATTACAGTAGCTCAGCTATTTAGGCAAAATCGATTTGCCAATCGATTGAATTGGTTACAGGGGCTCAGCTATTCATTCAATTGATTGCCCAATCGATTGATTTAAGCCCAGAGTGCAGATTTCACTAAAAACCTTCATCCAAATCAATTTCCCAATCGATTGGCATAGTGGAAATTCTCATTCTGAGTTAGATAATCGATTGCTCAATTGGTTCATCAATGGATTGGTCAGTTGTTTGTTACTTGACTGATTTAAGACTTATTTTGATTTCATTTTTAACTGGCAAGTATTATATGAACTTTTAGCATATGGAAAACCCTTGTAAGGTGCATGCTACATTGAAAGGTTATTTGTGCATTTAAAA
Organism: Cicer bijugum; assembly: GCA_037974875.1. Taxonomy (NCBI): domain Eukaryota; kingdom Viridiplantae; phylum Streptophyta; class Magnoliopsida; order Fabales; family Fabaceae; genus Cicer; species Cicer bijugum. The sequence goes on along the minus strand of JBBPBT010000072.1, from coordinate 4,709,836 downwards.
ACTTAAATGTTATGTGTTAATTGTTATTTCGGTTGGTGACCCTTTACAACTATTGTGGAAATCTGGGCTTTGCCCTCAGATGAGAACCAGGACCATGCTACCGGTCCGCACCCTGTGGATGGGGATGTAGTTGGAAACACCTGGCAGGAGCTATGTTCGGAGGATCTTGCAGGGCGCGTGAAGATCACTCAGGATGTATAGTTTTTGTGGAATGATCTTATTAGGTTGACGTATTGGGATTAGATGTCTTCTTTTGGATTGGGTTTATTTTAAATTGGAAGACTGTACCTATACTAATATTGTCAGCATGATAGTTTATTTTCGATGGGTTCCATGTACCACTTTTTGAGGTGTAAATACTTTGGATTCATATTTCGAAAAACTATTCCGCTGCTTATAAATTATAACAACTTAAATATTTATCCAAAGGTATTTTCTTCATTAAATGATTTTGTTTTTTTAAAAAAAAAAAATACACCCTCGCTTAGAAAATCGGGGTGTTACAAAGGTTGAGAGGAAAAATTCAAAGGAATGGTTTGATGATGAGTTAAAAACTAGGTCGATAAAAGGATGTGTAATAGACATTGTGTTGAGGGAAGTGGGATGTGGAGAAGAATAGAAAGTGTGGCCAATTTTGGATTCTTGATGCTTTTGATATAAGTTGTTAGTGTTAGAACCAAGATGGTTTCGGAGAATAATTCCTTTCTAGTATTGTTCAAAACAAAAGGAAGTTTTTTAGAACAATTTAACGTATGGGTGTTCTTAATTAAGTGTGTAGAAAAATAGAACAAAGAGGTACATTATAGACCCATGAAAAAATAAGGGGAAACAAGTAAAATTAGAGATGGCTGATAAAATCAGAGAAAACAAGTAAAATCGGACGATACAACATAATTAGAGGACACAATACTATAAGAGGATACAAAATATTTAGAGGATACAATCAAATCAAAGGAAACACAATGATCATAGGAAACATCAAGAATGAAAGGAGACACACTTATTAAAGGAAACACGCAAAACATAAAAATCAAACAAAACAGATAAAACACAAAAGTCAGAGGAAACAAAACAAAACACTAAAATACACGTGCTTTGAATGTGCATCCTCCTCTTGTAATATAGCACACACTCCGATGCGTTCACACTGAAGGCAAAATGCTTATATTCGAAAATGGTTATTCACAATGACTCTAATGATTGCCTCTGTTTTTTGAAAATTATTTCAGCACAAGCAAATTATTTACTTTGCCTATGATGTTCACATATTAACATATAACTCTACTTATGATATTGTCACACTTCAATCTGATTCTAATATGTCTGGCTCTGCTTCTGGTACTTACACATTAACTTTTCTTCCATACTTATGACTCTGACAAAAGTCAACGACCCTGACAAAAGACAATGCCTCTAACAAAGGTCAATGCATCTAGAACAAGTCAATGCTTATGAAAAAGTCAATGTTGCTTATGAAAGTCAACGATTATGAAAGTTGTGTATGTTCTGAAGATGCAACTCTGATAGAATCTAGAGGATTTCAAATTAGACTCTGATATAGGAAAATTTTGCGTCTGATCGTGATACTGTAAAATACTAGACAAAATACTCAGTCGGTTCCCTACTAACTGCACTAAATAAAAATAATTGGCTAAGTATTTTTAATTGGCAAAAATTGTTTGCAAAAACACTTCACCAGCAACAACGGTAATTATTTTTGAATCTGCAAAAACCCTCAGAATTGAAAACCTAATTCATGCGAATGGTTCACAGGCAACAATCCACAAGCAGACCAATACACCGATTCAAAACTAAATGTTTCAAATGATACAAAACGGATTCCAGTGAATATGGTTGGAACAACATATTCAATTGAACAATGTTTAGAATAATACAATGATTCATAACTGGAATAAGGTAATAGTTCAATGAAAGAATAGATAGTTCCAAATATGCAACAATAAAAGGAATTCTACACATGGAAAAAGATATACCAACTAGACTAAATCAAGAAGATCTATAAGACAAGAATTTCATACATAACTTACAACGAATTTAACAAATATGGATGCAAAAGTTAAACCAAACTTAATTTGGCACAAAGTCATCCAACGACTTACGTTGTCGAAAGGAGTAATGAGGAGGATCAACAATCGCAGAAGGTGGTTGGACCCTTGAGGGGACAAGAGGGATGTCATCATGTAGAGTATTAGTATTTGTCCTGTAATTCTCAACATTACAATCACTAGAAGCATAATCATTAGGACCAAACGGATCAATATGGGTTAGTTCAGAACTCATAGTAATTTGAGAGTTAAAGGAAATAGAGTAAAAAGGGATGTGTTACAGAAAAACAACATTACGAGATACATAAAGTTTTCTTGCATGAGGATCATAACAATGATAACCCTTTTGACCATCCCCATAACCAAGAAAAACACACATGGTTGAACGAGAAGACAACTTATTGTGCTCTACTTGAGGACGAAGAACAAAACAAGTAGAACCAAAAAATTTCAAAGAATAGTAATCAGGGGTAGAAGCATACAATTTTTCAAAGGAAGACAAACCTGATGAGATATAGGATGAAATTCTATTAATAGCATGAGCAGTAGTAAGAACTGCGTTTCCTCAAAACACACTAGGAACTGAAGCGGACAAGAAAAGAGAACGAGTAGTCTCTATAATATGACAGTGTTTCCTTTCAGCAACTCCATTTTGTTGAGGAGTATCAGTACAAGATGTTTGGTGGAGGTTGCCATCATAAGCAAGTAATTCAGAAAATTTATTAGAAGTATATTCACCACCTAAATAACAACGAAAGCACTTTATAACAGAATTATGTTGAAATTTGACCATTGCACAAAACATATGATAAATGTCAAAAAATTCAGACCGATTTTTCATAAGATAAACCCAACAATAACGAGTGTAATAATCAATAAACGAAACATAATATCTAGATCCCCCTTCGGTGAGAACTGGTGAGGGACCCCACACATCAGAGTGAACTAAATCAAAGGGCGCATGTGAAACAAAAACACTTTTACTAAACGGTAAAGCTGGAAGTTTAGCAAGTTTACAACCACAACAATCTAAGATATCATAGGTTTGCAACTTTCCTAAGGCTCTAGTAGAAGCCAAATATTTTAATCTAGAAGCATAAATATGTCAAGGCGGGAATGCCATAAATAAAAACTAGAAGATAAGGAATTCAAGCGAAAACTAGATAATAAGTCAACATTAGTTGTTGAGGCTGCAGTATTTGGGAGTCGTAGGTCATCCAAAATATAAAGTCCCCCTTGTCAATGACCTGTCCCAATCAGCTTCTCGGAATGTGGATCCTGCACACAACAAGAAGTGGAAGAAAACATAACCGAATAACCGAGATCACATATTTGACTAACAGAAACAAGTCTCAAAGTAAGATTAGGAATATGATAAACATTAGAAAGAGACATGTTAGGTGTGGAGAGAGAACCAAAACTTGCTATTGGCATAGGAGTGCCATAAGCAGTCATAGCCGACACAGACGAGACAGGTTTCATAGACACAAAAGATTTATCATCGTATGTCATATGATGAGATGCTCCCGAATCAAGAATCCATATGGAAGGAGATATACCTGACATATCAGAGGAGTTCAAACCATTAGAAGAGGTGGCAAACATGGCATGTGATTGAGTGACAAGAAGTTTTTGAAACTGTTCTACAATATCAGATATTTAGGAAGCAGTCTCAAATGAGTATACAAAACTATAACTAGAGCTAATGGTAGAAGAAGCAGAAGCAACAACATTGGACGATGGTCCCCTAAAATTCTTCTTGTGTGTTCTCTCTAATTTCGGACGATGTGCTTGAAGATAATCATCCTTAGCATCAACCATAATAATTAGGCTTAATTGCAGAAGAAAAATTATGTAAAATGTCATTTTTTTGGGTCTTCTAGAAGAAGAAAAATTATGTAAAATGTCATTCTTTTCATAGAAGTTTTTAAAAAGTTTATTTTCAAATTCACCTCTATGATCACTACGAATTGTTGTTATACTAATTTTTTATTTTTCACTTGTGTGCAGAAGATAGTGAATACCTTATGTGACAAATCTTTGTGCTTTAGGAACTTTACCCATTTTAGTCTAGAATAGTCATCAATAATAAAAAGTTTAAAATGGATGATTGTAAGCTATTGTCTACACCTATGCAACTAACTTGTTCTCTTGACAAAGACGAGTCAGGTATAAAGGTTCCCTTCTTTACTTAACTTCCTTTAGACCTGATATTTTGTTTACTGTATTTGTGTGCGTTCCATATTTCATCTTGACCCTAAAGAATCTCACTTAAAAGTTGTTAAGACGATCTTTTGATATTTGAAAGGCACTACTAACATTCGTTTGTGTTATAAGCCATCCTTTTAGTACAAGCTAGTAGGGTTTTGTGATGCTAACTATGCAGGACATAAGCTACAAAGGAAGAACACTTGTGGAAATTGCACATTCCTTGGGGAGAATCTAATCTCTTGGTCAAGAAATAGACAAGGTATTATTGCTTTGTCTACAATACAAGTACAGTATATCTCAGTAGCTAGTTGCAGCACTCAGTTATTGTGGATGAAGCATCAACTAGAAGATTTCAAAATTTATGAGCATAACATTTTTACCTTCTATGATAATACTTCAACCATATGTTTAACTAACAACTCTATGTAACATCAACTAGAAGATTTCAAAACATATAAGTGTAAAATTCTTATCTTTTGTGATGATACTTCATCCATATGTTTACATTCAAGAACGAAACATATAGAGATTACACATCACTTCATTAGAAATTATGTCCAGAAGTGTATTTTAGATATTAAATTTATTGACACTAATCATTATTGGACTGATATTTTCACAAAACCCATTGTTGAGAACATTTTCAATCTTATAAAGAAACATCTAAATTTTGTGTTTATTAAATAATAATATTTAATCATTTGTATGTATTGCCTCTAGTAAAACAAAGTTAATAGTTAAATATATGATTCTTCTGCCTCTAATGACATTTAATTTATTTATACCTCTAAGAAATCTAAACTCAATAAAGCTCGGATATGAACAATTTTCTTCTTGTAAGGTGTGATACTTTGTCACGTGTCTCACACGTGCGTTTAGTATTGACGTTGAAAACTTAACCGTTTTTGGCTCTTAAAATCAGTTATACTCACAATCACGCACAACTCTAAAAAAAATCTCACTCTTTTGTTTTTTTGCAAAACGTTAAACTTTTCGTTCTCCCTAAATCTCTCCTGCTTGTACTGTTTGTACCATTTATTGTTTGTATTTTCTTTTTTCCTTTCTTTTTGTTTAATGACAAAAGGGGAGAATATATTTTTAAGAAATTTTAAGTAATGAATTTTTTTTTCTTTCGGAACTTCAGTTACTAATGCACTTTAGATTACTCTATAAGAATATTTTTACATCTTATGAATTAAACATGCATATTCTATGGGGAGCTCTGTTGTAATACTTTATAATATTCTTTTATACCTTACTAAATTTAAAAACTATTCACAAAAATTGATGTTTGTCTCATTAAAACGAGCGAGATTGTTAAAACCTAGTTGGTTTGAAGAATTAAACATGCACTTGACTTGTTTTGGTGACAACAAAATCAATTTGTGAGAATAATTTAATGCAATAATGTTTTGATTAAGTGTGCAAGTCTAAAATCAAGATGATCTTATAGTTTCTTACGTCATATTCTCTTATGATTGGACTAAAATAAAGGTTCAACAAGTCTTCACTTAATTTACTCTTGATTTTCAAGTTTGGTAAAAACTCTCTATCATGGACATCTAGTGATGCAAACGACACTATGTTTCTCCGTTAACTCCATTAAAGTTGGTGACTTTGGACATACATGATACGTTTTGTTTCTAATGCCACTAATGAATGCATCTATGCTATATTTGTCTACCTCTGATAAGTTTGACTAACAAGTGATTGTTTGCCTATGATAATCACATCATCAAATCAAGTATTTGATTGTCTGACTTTGATTTATGAAGTATGTTTTGAAAAAAGTCAACGTCTGATGAACTTCAACGCTCCGAATAAAACAAATCATTTGTGCACCCTCTGTTGAACGTCATCCTGAATCTGCTACTTGTTTGGAGGTCTATAAAACATGTTTTTTTCATCGTATCCTCTACTTCCCCACCTTCATACCAAGATACCACAAATCAACTACAAGGATCAATTTTGGAAAAATTTATCAACCTCAAAATATATGAAACGGAACTTCATGACTCATACTGATTTTTGCAATTCGAACAACGGCCAGAACCCCTAAATGATCTCTATAAAAAGATGTGTATTCCTTACTGGAAAAACAAGAAAGCACACAAGCTATAAGCACATACATCCTCATCTACACTCTTGCTTGTAATCACTCATTTGAAGGCGACCAAAATTTATGACCAGACAAATTTTAATACCCAAAATTTTCTATATCATCTCTTATATCCGAGTCAAGTGCTTATAAAAAAAATGAATATATGCGAGTCAAGTAGTCCCAATATTATTGCATTTTATTTATTTAGAGACAAATAATTTTTTTGGAGAATTAATGAAAAAGATTATCTATTAATTTTTTATTGAGGAAAAACATTATCTAACAAATAATAACTAAAAACTAATTAGGTTTTTTTACACATGTGCTTGTAACAAACACACACCACATATTTAAACATTACCAAATAATAAAACTAAAAATTTCTATAATATTATTATTACTAATTATTGTCTTTTTTTTATGAGCCAACAAATATTATTATTAAAGAATAATAACTTCCAATTACATTTCTTTTCCCCACCAAACATTTTAGCTTAATTCAATTATGAAAATATTCGGTACATAAATTTTCGATCCAAAAACTTGACCTTTTGTAGCTTGTATTTTTGGAGAGATAAAAAGTTTGATTTCCTTGATCAGCTTCTCGTGGAAGGGGTATAGAACTTTTTTGTGATGGTCATCATGAATCAATAAATGATTGTTGGAATACTTTATGATGCTAGACAAGTGTCCATTTGCTTTGTGATAGATGGTCTCCATCTAGTGGCTATGATTATGATAAGATTGTCATTGAATGGTTGAGATTTAAAAGTCTGTGTGATCTAAGATAGTCCATCATTTTGGATTCAACTCGGGTGAGCGGCTTTCCCTAGATTCAAGAAGTTTATGCAATGTCACATACAAGATCAGTTGAACCGGTATTGGGCTTGGTTTAAGTGGATGTGAGTCCAATCCAAAAAAGTTGCCCTCCAAGTCGATCATGTGATAGAATCAATGATTGACTAGAATATATATATATATATATATATATATATATATATAATATTTCGAAGTTGAATTTCATATATAAGCGAGTGATCATTCATTTATCGGTGACTAACTTCATATTAGACTGTTTTATTTTAGAGAATGTCACAATGAATTTATCCGTTATTGTTCCAGATTTTGGATTACAAAGAGTTATTTCATTAATTACCGTGTCAAAGAGTCCTGTTGATGCATCTTTCCTATCACTTTCTTATGACATATTTAATTTGAGTGATTTTCATCACCCTAGGCTCCTATTGGACTTCTAGAGTTTCTCGGCCTAGACTGTTTAGAAAATCGCCAGATGTGTGCATCGGGATTCATGTTTAACCTTTGGATCTAGATTATTAATAGTGGAAAACATCTTGTGAGTCCCCTTCTTCTCCCTTGAAATCTTAAAATATCTCTGGAAAACTCTAAGGTACCTTTTGCGAACTTTCTCCTTCTTGTTTTTTTAGAAAACCTCACTAATGAGTTCTTTTTCTTTTGGATTAGATTTCAAAGGTTCTTTTTGAATGTGTTTCTTGTTGTTATGATTCAATATTTGCACGTTGTAGCCTTATCTTGTAACTTACTTATTCTGGCTCTAATTATCAAAATCTAATTTAAAATGAATTATTATTCTCGATTCAACTATTTTTTATTAGATTTCATTTTATTTGGTGCATAATATCAAATATTGAATGTAACATACTTTCACCGCTTAAATACAAATTATAATTTTTTTTTTAATTTCTTCAATTATGAAACATTACTCTATTAACTAATATCTAGGGTATATTCACCATTCACTCATAACAATATCAATTACATAAAAAAAAAATTATTGATAGTAATAATTACTATAATTAACTAAAACTGTGACTTCCATATATATGAGTATCAAGCAATTGTAATCAATAAAACATGAAGTGTTTTTAATTATTAAATTTGGATTTTTTCATGTTTAAATTAAACAAGAGATCATATTTGAATTAAATATGAGAGAGATGTGTTATTGTCTAACAATTAAAATTAATAAAATATATATAAGTGGGGCCCAATAAAATTTTATGGTGAGATGATGAATATAAATATTTTAGGAAGAGAAATTTTTAAACTTGATTATAAATAGAATAAAAAAATAATAAATATACTTAAAAAATAAATTAATTATTCTCAATTCTGTTTTTTTTATTAGACTTTATTTCATTTTTTTATTAAATATCTTATTTAATATTATTTGGTGCATAATATGAAATCACACATATTACATTCTTTTTCTCCACTTAAACACAAATTATATTGTCGTTAAGTCCCTTGAGTCCGAGTGGCAAATGTGTTAGGTTCAATTTTTACGGGGATGAGATTTTCACAATTATATATAAATTATAAATTAATTATAGTAAAATTTATTATTTATTTAAAAAAAATTTATATTTTATTTTTAAATTTTTTGAATTTCATCAAATACGAACATTAATCTATTAATCAATATCTACATGACGTTTACCATTCAAACATGTTAACAATGAAAAGAGGAAGAAGAGAGACAACCAAGAGGGATGTCATCATGTGGAGTATTAGTATTTGTCCTGCAATTCTCAACATTACAATCACTAGAAGCATAATCATTAGGACCAAACGGATCAATATGGGTTAGTTCAGAACTCATAGTAATCTGAGAGTTAGAGGAAATAGAGTAAAAAGGGATGTGCTCAAGTAAAACAACATTACGAGATACATAAAGTTTTCATGCATGAGTATCATAACAATGATAACCCTTTTGTCCATCCCCATAACCAAGAAAAACACACATGGTTGAATGAGAAGACAACATACTGCGCTCTACTTTAGGGCGAAGAACAAAACAAGTAAAACCAAAAACTTTCAAAGAATAGTAATCAGGGGTAGAAGCATACAATTTTTCAAAGGAAGACAAACCTGATATGATAGATGATGGAATTCTATTAATAGCATGAGCAGTAGTAAGAACTGCGTTTCCCCAAAACTCACTAGGAACTGAAGCGGACAACAAAAGAGAACGAGTAGCCTCTATAATATGACGGTGTTTCCTTTCAGCAACTCCATTTTGTTGAGGAGTATCAGTACAAGATTTTGATGGAGGGTGCCATCATAACCAAGTAATTCATAAAATTTATTAGAGGTATATTCACCACCTAAATCACAACGAAAGCACTTTATAACAGAATTATGTTGAATTTTGACCATTGCACGAAACATATGATAAATGTCAAAAAATTCAGACCAATTTTTCATAAGATAAACCCAACAATAACGAGTGTAATCATCAATAAACGAAATATAATATCTAGATCCACCTTTGGTGAGAACTGGTGAGGGACCCCACACATCAGAGTAAACTAAATCAAAGGGTACATGTGAAACAAAAACACTTTTACTAAACGGTAAAGCTGGAAGTTTAGCAAGTTTACAACCACAATAATCTGAGATATCACAGGTTTGCAACTTTCCTAAGGCTCTAGTAGAATCCAAATATTTTAATCTAGAAGCATAAATATGTCAAGGCGAGAATGCCATAAATAAAAACTAGAAGATAAGCAATTCAAGCGAAAACTAGATAATAAGTCAACATTAGTTGTTGAGGCTGTAGTATCTGGGAGTCGTAGGTCATCCAAAATATAAAGTCCGCCTTGTCAATAACCTGTCCCGATCAGCCTCTCAGAATGTGGATCCTGCACACAACAAGAAGTGGAAACTAGAAGATAAGCAATTCAAGCGAAAACTAGATAATAAGTCAACATTAGTTGTTGAGGCTGCAGTATCTGGGAGTCGTAGGTCATCCAAAATATAAAGTCCGCCTTGTCAATAACCTGTCCCGATCAGCCTCTCAGAATGTGGATCCTGCACACAACAAGAAGTGGAAGAAAACATAACCAAATAACCGAGATCACATATTTGACTAACAGAAAAAAGACTCAAAGTAAGATTAGGAATATGATAAACATTAGAAAGAGACATGTTAGGTGTGGAGAGAGAACCAACACTTGCTAGTGGCATAGGAGTTCCATAAACAGTCATAGCCGACACAGACGAGACAGGTTTCATAGACACAAAATATTTATCATCGTATGTCATATGATGAGATGCTCCTGAATCAAGAATCCATATGGAAGGAGATATACGTGACATATTAGAGGAGTTCAAACCATTAAAAGAGGTGGCAAACATGGCACGTGATTGAGTGACAAAAAGTTTTTGAAGTTGTTCTGCGATATCAGATATTTAGGAAGCAGTCTCAAATGAGTATACAAAACCAAAACTAGAGCCAATGGTAGGAGAAGCAGATGCAACAACATTGGACGATGGTCCCCTAAAATTCTTCTTATGTGCTCTCCCTAGTTTTGGACAATGTGCTTGAAGAGGATCATCCTTAGCATCAACCATAATAATTAGGCTTAATTGCAGTTTTGGTCCCCCTATTTTAGCTGAATCGCGAAAGTAGTCCCCCCATTTTGTTTCTCCACAGTTTTGGTCCCCAAACAGAATTTTTATCCAAAATTTGATGAAATTTCATTTTTTTTAAAGTCGTACTACACCATTTATGACTAAATATTCCCAGTACAATTATTGCAAATGAGATCTTGAGACATGGTGTGACTTAAATAAATGCAAAAAAAATGAAATTTCATGAAGTTTAGGACCAAAATTCTGCTTATGAGACCAAAACTGGGGAGAAACAAAATGGGGAATACTTTTGCGATTCAGCTAAAATAAGGAGACCAAAACTGCAATTAAGCCAAATAAATAATGACTGAAAAATACGACAAACACAATCACTAAGACAAAATAAATTAGGGATAATCTGGTGATGTGCGATCCGACCGTTGAAGAGGAAGACATGAATGTTGCGACAACACTCTAAAGTACCCTTATTACTAATATATCATAATGTTATCTAACAAAACATAATATCAATGATTATTTGTAATTATAAGTCTTATATTTGAATCAATGATAGAGTTATGTTAATCATTTGATGATGTATGTATGTAACACTCTAATGAGAGGATTCAATTTTTTTTTTATTGTTCCTATTCAAAAATATAAAACGTTTAGCTATTTGATAATTTTTTGGAGAAAAGATTTTAAATTTTTTCTTACGTAAAAGAAGATTTTAAACTTTATTATAATAAATAAAATAATAAATATCCTTCAAAAATAAAATAACAAAGTGTTTGTCTACCGTGATTTATTATTTACTTGCCAATGGATAGTGTTTTTTTTTACAAAATATAATAGTTACAGGCTACGGTGATTTGTCAAATAAAATAAAAGATTAAATAAATTTTTATTCTAATAAAATTTTGAAATATTAT
>JBBPBT010000072.1:4681274-4697882 GCA_037974875.1 Cicer bijugum | reverse complement strand
TATGGATAAAAAATAATTTGTACAAATTTCTGGAAGAGTTTCGAAGATATATACATTATTTTCATTTTTTATTTGTTCATGAATTAGTTTAATAACTCATGTCGGAAGTGGAACAAATTCAAATTTGTAACACCCCAAATTTTATAATAAATTATTATTTTTAATTAAATATTACTGTAGATAAATAATTTGATTTTATATTTATTTATTTTATAATTACAAATATACACTAATAATGATAGTATTTTAAAGTGAGTATTTGAAAAATATAAGTATAATTATAGTGATTATCTTAAATATGAGAATCTTAATTATTAATATCTTAAAAAATATATATATATATTAATTACTTTATTTTATAAAATATTAGGTTTGAAATATTAGTAATATTTTAGAAATTAAATTGTGTTTAAAGATGAGAAAGATTTGTTTTATGGATTAGGCCTCTATGCAAGAGTAAAATTTAATTAATTAATTGAATAATAATAAAAATAATAAAGGAAGAAAAATAATAACACGAGACCCTCTTCCTTCTTCTTCGTATACACCGCCGCCAACCATTTTCTCTTCCTTCTTCTCTCCTCGACCACAATCGTTACAATGGTTGTCTTAGAAAACTAAGACCACATTCGTGATCATTGTGATCTCCTCTTCCATTCTCAACTTGAATCGCAAATTGAAACGTCATATTCCTCTTTGTCAAAAATCACGCCTCCAACTTTTGACCAAGATTTCGGCCATCACGATTATCACCAAGCAAAACCGAGACCATATATGGACTCCACGAAACACCCTCTTTCATTACATATGCTCGAAATCGCCAACCGTTATATTTTAAAAAATGGGTTTCCGCCATTGTCGTGGCTGTTTTCTTGAATTCCAGAAAACGCATTCATCATCTTGAAAAACTGATATCGTTTTTGAATTCCTCTCGTCGAAACCTTCAAGAAGCACTACTCGTTTGTCTGTTTCGGGGAAGTTGAAGTTGGACCCTGTCGGTGCTCCAACACGTCGGTGAGGCCTTTTCTGATAACTTGTTTCACTTCGTTTCGAATATGTTTATTCTCTTAATATTTTTATTAATTATGTAACATTTATTTTTATAGTCCGCGTAAATTATCAGCCATGTTTCATTGACTATGTAAACTCGTTGATGCTTTTGGAGTTGTTTGTTGCGTGTTGTCAACATCCCTGGTTGCTGAAAATCATTATGGTCCTTATATCTTATGAAAGCGTCAAATTCAGGTACGGGGTGAGAGAGAGTTCGAATTCATGAGTGTAAATTAAGTTAGATGAACGAGAAAACCAGATTTCCCCTAATTCATTCGGGACTCGCTGCGTAAGGCTGAAGTCCTTTGAGTAATAATTGACTAATAAGAAAACTTGAATTTGGTGAGATTAAAATACGAGTTAGAAACTTTTATAGGGTGTTGTTTGATTTAAATTTTGAAGATTGTGTGGTAGTTGAATTATTGTAAAATTGTGTATTTGATGTATTCTATGTTTTGTTTGTATCTACCTGGATATTGTTATATGATATAAAATGCGATGAATTGTTATTAATTCAATTTCAATTGAAGTAGTGTGTGTGAATGATTTAGTATTATTATATGTGAGTGAAAATTATCTATTGTTGGAGTTTGTGTATTATGGTGATAAATTATGACTATGATATATGACTATGAAAATATGCATTGATGATTACTTATTGAATTATGATGTTACCACTTTGATGAATATCACAAAATGCATATTGAATTGTGATGAATTCAACCCGTGCCAATGATGGTTCTCTTAATGGAGTGAGTAACCTAGGCCAACGAGGGGAGAACATAGATGTTGATAATTTTTGAAGTGGAGATTATTTGGTCATCATATAGGTAGGGTCTGACAAGCCTAGTGATTCTGGGGAACTACAACTGAATGAGCCTGATCGTGGCGGTTTATTGTTGAGCAATAGGGCAAGATTGTTAGACCTTGGAGGTATTCGGGTGGGGAACTCCTAGGTGACTTGGAGGTAGCACTCCAAATGTCAGAAGCTACCATGCAACACACTTTTACCTCGACTGTCGCGTATATGTGTCTCGGGTTGAGTTGAGGGGATCTATGAGGACACGGCCAAATTGAATTGTCCGTCCACTTGTGTGGTGGCATAGTATCAAGCCTCCTAACCAAGTACTTCAGAGTTAGAATGGTACCAAAGAAAGAGGAGTCTAGAATACAAGAGCATGCACAACATTACTTGATTTGTGTGTTTACTTGATGTTATGGATTGTATCAATATTTTACCTTGATTATTCTTGTTGATTGTGATTCGAAATGAAAATGGTGTTTAATATATTTTATGAGTTCTCTTCAATTATTTTATACTACTACATGTTTTCGAAGCTCACCCCTCGTTGCTTGTGTTTGGCGCTTGCGAGAGCGCAGTCATTTCAGGTTATTGGTTGATGATCCACGCTCTGATAGGTGATACTGGGTGGGAGTAATATATCGTATTTTGTTGAGTTGTGAATTAATTTAGATTTTTGTAAATTCAATCGATCAATTGTGTTATTTTCATCTTTTATTTGAATGTAGAAATTAATTGTCTTTAAGTTTAGAACGTGTTTTTATGTTAAAAAAATTTTATTTAATAAGCCTCAACTATATTCGACAATAAAGGATTTTAAATTGAAAATTAAGATTGCAAGCATTTAGTATAAGTGTGAAGATGACGTCCTGAACTTTATAGTTTAAATGAAAATTTTTACACTCAATTTTGGAACCGCTACGAATGTCTTTCAAAACTAGTACATTTTACTTTTTATTTCAATTTGAGTTTAGGGTGTCACAAAATTCAAATTCAAATATATAATTATTTTGTTTTATAAATTATTATATATATTTAAACATTTATTTATTGCATTTGATTTACTTTAAAATTAATAAAATATTCATTGATACACATTCTTATTTAAATAGATATAGATGTAGAAAGTTTTAAATAAATATGCTGATGTGCAAAATCGATGTTGTGAATATTTATTAAATGTTTAATGTGTTGAAGTTGTTGATCGTATACTAACGATGTATGTTGAATTTTATTGTTATGATTACTAAATACAAGCATTGTTGTAAAATAACAACGCTTTTTTGACAAGTGTTGTGGAAAAAATGCTGTTGTAGGGTCATATAGCATTTGCACATAATGTTTACAAGGTTTTACAACGCTTTTACACAAGCGCTGTAAAATTAAGCGTCCTCACATAATGTTTATAGTGTTTTTTTCACAAGCACTATAAAATACATGCGCTTTCAAATAATTAAATGATCTATTACATCGCTTTTGTTACAAGCGTTGCAAAAGACATGCACTTTCAAATAATTAAATGACCTATTAGAGCGCTTTTAATAATGGAAAACTAATAAATTGTTACATAATAAATCTTTTCTTTTTAAAATTTGTTGATCTGTTATGTTTTGAAATCTTTTCTGTTTTGAAATTGTTACATAATAATAGACCTTGGTTTCCATTTTCCAATATTAGATATGTGTAGTATATATTGGTATAATTTTATCAGTAGCTTATTATTTTTGTAACTGCCTTTATATAGGTCATATAATATGGACCTGAAATGGAAGTCTGCCAATCGATTATCAAAAGAGTATGAAAATGGAGTGAAAGAGTTTGTTGAGTTTGCAGTGAAGAATGAAAAAGATCCAAATAGAGTCGTTTGTCCTTGTTTAAAATGTTGTTTTGGAAAACCATTAGAGAAGATAAATTGTAAGGACATTTAGTATGTAATGGAATTGATCGAAGCTATACATGTTGGATAAGACATTGTGAGAAAAAAAAGGAAACATTAATTTTGAGAATGGTTCGACATATGCTTCAACTGACTTCGATATAGATACATATGAGTCAGACCGAGTTGAGGAGATTGCAAAAGCAATTGAAGAAGATCTTCGGGATTGTCCTAAAATGTTTGAGAGTTTGTTGAGTGATGCAGAGAAACCATTATATAATGGTTGTACTAAATTCACAAGACTGTCGGCGATATTAAAGTTGTACAACTTAAAAGCGAGTAATCGATAGTCTGACAAAAGTTTCACATAATTATTAACACTCTTAAAAGATATGTTGTCATATGATAATGAACTTCCCAGTCGAACCTATGAGGCTAAACGGATTTTGTGCTCTATTGGTATGAGTTACGAAAGCATTCATGTGTGTCCTAACGATTGCATTTTATTTCAAAACGAATATGAATTACTAAAGGCGTGTCCGAAATGCAATGTCTCTCAATATAAGAAGAAATAATCTACTCCAGCAAAAGTCGTGTGGTATTTTCCTATAATACCAAGATTTAGGCGCATGTATCGTAGTGAAGAAGATTCGAAACACTTGACATGGCATGCAGATGAAAGAATTAGAGATGGAAAGTTTCGACACCCTGCAAATACCCCATAATGGGCAAAAATTGATCACGAGTATCCTGAATTTGGGATAGAGTCAAGAAATCTAAGACTTGAACTTTCTACTGATGGAATGAATCCACATGGTCTTCAAAGCATCTCACGCATCATGTGGCCTGTGATTTTGTTGATTTATAACCTACCTCCATGGTTATGTATGAAGCGTAAGTTTATGATGTTCTCTCTGTTAATTTCTGGACCCAAACAACCGGGGAATGATATCGATGTATACTTCACTCCTTTAATTGAAGATTTAAAAATTATGCGGGAGACAAGTGTGGAAGTTTATGATGGGTATAAGAACGAATATTTCAATTTGAGGGCTATGTTGTTCGACACAATTAATGATTTTCCAGCATATGGTAATTTATCAGGATATAGCATTAAAGGTCAGTGTGCATGTCCTATATGTGAAGAGAGTCAAATTGGATGCGGTTGAAACATAGTAAGAAGAATGTATTTCTTGGACATCGTAGATTTTTACCATATAGTCATCAGTATCGTGGGTGGAGAAATGCATTCAATGGAAAATCAGAGGAAGGTAAAGCTCCTTTAGCATCGGTTGGATATCAAATACTTGAAAAAGTACAAGGTTTGACCAATAAATTTGGCAAACCTTTTGCAGAAGAGCTGGTCAAAACTGGTTGGAAGAAAAAGTCAATTTTCTTTGAATAGCCATATTGGAAGTCATTGTATATAAGGCATTTCCTCGATGTGATGAATATTGAAAAAAATGTATTTGATAGTGTTATTGGTACGTTACTCAATGTTCCAGGAAAGTCTAAAGATGGCATCAATGCAAGATTGGACTTGGTCGATATAGGAATAAGAAATGAATTGGTTCCCATAAAGAAAGGAAATCACGCATATCTACCTCCAGCCGCTCATACACTATCTGGAAAAGAAAAAATTGTTTTACGTAAATTTCTACACAAAGTTAAAGTTCCAGAAGGATACTCTTCAAACATTAAAAATTTGGTTTGTATGAAAGACCTCAAGTTAAAAGGTTTGAAGACCTATGATTGTCATATTCTAATGAAGCATTTGCTACCAATAGGTATAGGTTCCATTTTACCTGAAAAATTTCGACGAGCCTTAACTAGATTATGTTTCTTCTTCAAGGAAATTTGTAGTAAAGTGATCGATCCTCAGAAATTATCGACATTGTAGAGGGAAATTGTTGTTACTTTGTGTGAGCTAGAAATGTATTTCCCACCCTTGTTTTTTGATATAATGGTTCACCTTATTGTTCATCTGGTTAAGGAGACACAACTTTGTGGGCCAGCTTATATGAGATGGATGTATCCGATAGAACGATATATGAAAATATTAAAAGGGTACGTAAAAAGTAGAAGTCGACCAAAAGGTTGTATTGCTGAACGGTACATTGTTGAAGAAGCTGCTGAATTTTGTACTTAATATATGTCCAATGTTGAATCCATAGGGCTTCCCATGTCTCGTCATTCAGGAAGAATATCAGGAGAAAGGATAATTGGAAGGAGACTAATGACTATATCAAAGACAGAATGGGAGCAGACATAATTGTATGTTATGCACAATGATGATGAGGTTCAACCGTATGTTACAATACACATGGATCAATTATCTCGTTTGAACATGAATAGGAATCAAAATTGGATAACTTGAGAGCACAATCGAAGTTTTATAACATGGTTAAAAAATCACATAAAGTCAGAGTTTGATATAGACCCCGGATCAATTTCACAAAGAATGAGGTGGCTAGCAAATGGTCCGAGTTTACATGTCTTTTCTTACACTGGTTATGTTATTAACGACTACACATTTTATACCAAAGAACAAGATGATCAGACCACTATGCAAAATAATGGAGTCACTCTCGTAGATGAAGCGATGCATGTCTCAAGTGCAAAAGACAAAAACCCAATATATGCAAATCTATCATATTTTGGGGTTATCGAGCGCATATGGGAGTTAGAGTACACAAGGTTTCATGTTCCCATATTTGGTTGCAAGTGGGTCGATAATAATAATGGCGTTCGGATTGATGAGTCAGGATTTGCTTGTCGATTTTAATAGGGCGGGATACAAAGACGAGCCTTTTATTTTAGCGTCGCAAGCTCAACAAGTGTTTTATGTCACTGATCCTTCTGATGATAAATGGTATGTTGTCCTATCGATCACTAAAATAAGTGATGACAACAATAATTATGATGATGTTGGTAATGATCTTTTATTTGCAACATCACAACAACCACATGAAATTGATTCAACTGATGATGGTTTATATCTTAGAGATGATCATGATGAGGGAATTTGGATTAATCCATCGTTTCGTATTGTAAATGGACAAACTAATGTGAATCCCACCAGGAAAAGAAGAAGGGCGTCTTAATGTACATGTTTAATTGTTTTATATAAGCCATGCAAGTAATCTGAACTGTGATAATGTAAATATGCATGTAATCTGAAATGTGTTAATGTAAATATGCATGTAATCTGAATTGTTTGAACATTTTTATATAAGCAGCCATGTATTTGATTTTCTAATTAATTTATTTTCTGATTAATTTATTTTCTACTTATATTTAGCTTGATTTGAGTGTTTTATACTAAGTTCATGTAATTTAATATAAACTAGTAATTTACATGAACTGAACTGAATATAAATTTGTAATTTACAAGAACTGGACTGAACTGAACTGAAAAAAAGCCTTAAATATAAAAATAAAACAATGAGGCCTTTTACAACGTTTATTTGAAAAAGTGTTGTAAAAGACCCTTTTAAAAATAAAATAAAGAGACCTTTTAGAGCGCTTATTTGAAAAAGCGCTGTAAAAGGCTTTAAAAAAAACATTCATATAACATAATAAAATAAGGAGGACTTTTACAGCGCTTGTTCAAATAAGCACTGTAAAAGACCCTTATAAAAATAAAATAAAGAGACCTTTTAGAACGCTTATTTGAAAAAGCGTTGTAAAAGGCTTTAAAAATAACCTTCATATAACATAATAAAACAAGAAGGTCTTTTACAGCGCTTATTGGGAAAAGCGCTATAAAAGAGGCTTTTAAAAAAATTAAATAAAGACGCCTTTTAGAGCGCTTTTCAAACAAGCGCTGTAAAAGGCTTAGGCCTTTTAGAGCACTTTGCAAACAAGCACTGTAAAAGGCTTATAAAAAAGTGTTGTAAAAGGGTTTTATATATAACAGTAACTGCTTCAGTTTCCTCTTCATTACGTAAACTTCACTATCATCTCAACCTTCATCGTTCTTCTCTTCATTTGCAAACCCTATCATCTCGTCCATTACGAACCTTATTTCCACGGTCATCTCCTTCATTTCGAACCTTATTTCCATCCAAGATCATCTCTCTCATTGCACCCAATATATTTTCATTGAAATACGTAACCCTCATTACGTATTTCTTCAAACCATATTTCTGCGAACCATATTTCTGCGAACCCTCTTTTCTTCACATTTCGTCTTTCTTCGAACCCTCATTATTCAGGTATTGATGTTATTAATTTTTTGTAATCATTAAAATGCATGTTGAGCTTGTTTAAGATATACTGATACTGATATGTACTTAGAATAATGCATGTTGAGCTTGTTGATGTTATACTAAACTGCATGTTGAACTTGTTGTAGTTAAATGGTTACCAACAAAGATTTAGAATGTCAAAATGAAGAAGTTGTCAACACTAAGACTTACGAAAATGAAGTCAAACGTGGTGCAACTATAATGCAAAAAGTCATTAAAGTAAGGAGCAATGGCATCAAATTTGAGGTTATACAATACTATACTATACTCTGTTTGTTGTGTATTTTTTATCTTTTTTAATAGCATGTACTTACTATATGAGTTTATTAGGTTGGCTGGAATTAGAGTGGTCAGCCAATTGACCTCAACAGCTCAATGTTTGTAAGTTACATTGGGGCTGTTGTTCGACAAAATATCCCAATTATGATTGATGATTGGAGAGATAAGGCGTTGAAGGATGCCAAAGATATACTATGGAATGACATTCAAGTAACTTTTTTGATCTAGTCTTTTGTCATTTATAATTTTTTCATTGAAATACTTTACTTAGTCAAACTATATCTTTATTTCGATTGCAGACTACTTTTGTTCTTGATGAGGGGAGAAAGAGTTATGTATTGAGAGTTGTTGGGAAAATCCACTGGGGATTTAGATCTCACCTCTCCAATTTCTATCTAGAAGATAGAGAAGGAAATACAAATGCTGAAGCTCCAAGAATACATAAACATTATATATCAAATGATAAATAGAGTGCATTTGTATCCAAACGTTCGGACCCCGCGTTTGTCGTAAGTGATTAATTTATTAGCATTTATGTTTTATTATTCATATTATTAGCGTATTTTAAATTTTTACACAATGGCTATTTTTTTTTATATAGGATATTAGTAAGGCAAATCACAAAAGGGCAAGAAATCCAACCCACCCATACAAAAAATCACGTATGGGATATGCACGTCTTGACCAAAAACTTGTAAGTAATTAAACATCACTTTTATATAATGAAGTGATTTGTATTATAAACTATAGTTTCTAACTAATATTTTGTTTATGATCTTAATGAATAGCGACAAGACACCCAATCAGATCAACCATTGGGTCGTCATATATTGTGGAAGGAAGCGCGTGTAAATAAAGACGGAGTGGTTGACAATGAAAATGCGCAAATAGTAATAGAACTTTGTGTAAGTATATTATCACTTTAAAATTTTTTAATATTGTATTTTAAAAATGCAATTGAACTTATCTTTTTAATCCTACATGTATTTTAGGAGACTATCGAACAAAGTTCTGAAAATCAAGAGGGCAACAAGGATAGTTGCAGGGACATTCTGGGTAAAGTGTTTAATGTACCTGAGTATTCCGATCAGATTAAGGGAAAAGGATTTGGCGTAACTCCCAAAAGCTATTTTTCTCAAGAGAAGCGCCAAAAACCTTCCAATGAGGAAGTATTAGAGAAGCTCAAAATCCTTACAGAGCAAGTGGCACTTTTGGTGAAGACGAACAAAGACAAGCAATTCCCGGATCAGCTCCAACATGAAATTCAAATGGAGAGTGAAACCGCGAGTTGCAACGTCGATCTTAAAAGTATTCCCGAGGTAATTAATTGCTTACTTATGTAATTACTTATGTATTAAATATACTTATATATTAACCGTACTTATGTTTTAACCATTGATTTAGGGTGTCACTCCATGCATGCTATACTTGTCCTCCCCTACTCATCGGAAGGTGGGAAAAGGAAAATTGTACAATACTTCGGGAGAAGTATTGCACAATACACCAATCCCTGTGGGCCATGTCAAAGTATCACCTGTTGTTGCTTTGGAACCAACTACACCGTTGCCGATATCGGACAACGATGAAGATATGCAGTTTTTTGGGCGAAGCAATTCGTCGTTACGTTGCATGGTCCACACATCTTGTTGCCCTCGATAAGGTATATTTAATTAATTGAAATGTATGTTTAATTGATATGTATATTTAATTGCTGATTTTTTAATTGTTGATTTTTTTTAACTTTAATTTCACATTTATATTTAGATGCTAAAAAGCCTAAAGGGAATGACAAAAAGATTCCCAGAAATGAATCAATTACATCTCCTGAAAAGGTTTGTCACATTTATTCCCTAAGGTTTGTCATTTTTTTCAGATTCAATAAACTAACATTTAACCTCATTTTTGTAGATCCAGTTAAATAAGCCACCCGTACAACCAAAAAAAGCCAGCAAACTTCAAAAATTGGAGGGTAATAGAGCTGGCAAACTACAAAGGCTGGAGGGTAATAAAGCTGCCAAAGTTGCAACTAGAAAATTGGATCGGGGACAATCGGTCGCTGCTGCTCCTAAAAAAAGTCAGTCCTGCCTTGCTAAATACGGGGCATGTCTTGACATCCAAGTAAAAAGGAACATGGGCAGCAACGACGATTCGCGCATCATACCCATGAATAAAGCTATATTCAGAGATGAGTATGATGAATTTCTCGAAAAGGAGCACATTTACGAACTTCTCAACCATAAGGAGCTTAGTGCTACTGTCATGAGCTTATAATAAGGTAAAAAATACTTTTAATTGCATTTATTGGTAATTAATTAAATGTATTAGTAATTAATCTAGTTTAAAATTTTCATTGAAGTTTTTGTATGAGAAGGTTGTGTGCATGCGCAAATTGTCAAATAAATACTCATTCTTGTCTCCGCATAAGCTGTCGATGTGCAAACTCGATCCAGTAAATGTAAAGAATTACATTGTAGATATGTTATTTGGAAATATAGAAAAGGATAAATTGTTCTTTGCACCATATAATTCAGGGTACGTAATTATATATTATTTATTTATATCTTTTTTAATTGATGAGATTTTAATTTATTAGTTGTGTGTAAACAAAATTGCTTAACCAAATTTTGGTTGTTGTAGGGCACATTGGGTTCTATTTGCAATCAATGCGGTCTCTGAAGTTATATACTATTTGGATCCCTTGCATGACAATTAAAACAATCACTCTGATATAAAGACTATGTTCGACACGTAAGTAATATTCATTTATTTCTTACATATATATATATAATGTGTTTGTTAATGCTATAATAATCACATTTATTCATTCGATAGTGCTTTACAAGTTTTTCGAGCTCAAAGAGGTGCTACAGTGTCGAAGCAAAAGTCTAATAACGTCACATGGATTCCAATAAAGGTTTGAAATATATGCCTTTAAATTATCATTTACAAATATATGTCTTTACGATTAATGCACAAATATTTTATTGACTTATATGTTTTATTCTACAGTGCCCTCGTCAAACAAACAACATCGATTGTGGGTACTACGTATTGCAATTCATGTAGGAGATTGTTGACAAGAATAAAACTATTATCCCAGAAACAGTATGGTATTTTCATTATATGATTTTCATATATAAATTATCTATATATTTGATACTAACTTAATATGTTCAATTTTTATATTGTAGTACTTTGATAATTCCAGTCCATCATACTTTGAGGAAGATCTAATGGAATTAAAGGAAGACTAGTGTCAGTATGTGCTTGAAATGAAAATTATTTCATTTTCTGGGAAATATATAGCCTGCTGCAAGGGATCTGAATATTATATGGTAGCAAGTGCATATTCTGTATATTCTGTTAGCTAGATACAATATATGAACATGTTGATGAATATGTGTTGTTGTACAATATCTGTTCAATGTATATGTAGTTAATTAGGTTATATATATGTATCTGAATGTTCTGTTGTAAATTACAGATTTACATGTTAATTAAGTTACAAAGTTCTATCTGTCCAATGTACATGTTATTATAAGTTACAGAGTTCTGTTTTTGTCTACTGATTGTGTGAACTGATTATGAATATGTTTTGTTGTTGTGTGAACTGATTGTGAATTGATTCTGGATCAAAATAATTTTGCAAAAAAAAAAAAACAAAAGACAACGCTTTCTAAAAAAATACCATAAAAAGCTAAAAAGCGTTTTTCAAAAATTTAATTTACAACGTTTAAAAAATAAATTGCACATTTTACAGCGCTTTTTTGCAAAAGCGCTGTAAAAGGTGCACTTGGTGTGCATTTTACAGCGCTTTTCCAAAAAAGCGCTGTAAAAGGTACACCCAAAAGCGCTGTAAAATGCACACCCATAATTCATATATTGGATGTATATTTTACAGCGTTTTTTCAAAAAAACGCTGTAAAATGTGCACCCATAATTCATAAATAGGGTGTACATTTTATAGCGTTTTTTCAAAAAAGCGCTGTAAAAGGGGCACCCGATATATGAATTATAGGTGCACATTTTACAGCGCTTTTTTGAATAAGCGCGGTAAAATATGCATAATAATGCATATTAAGTGCGCACATTTTACAGCGCATTTTCAAATTTACAGCGCTTTTTTGAAAAAGCGCTGTAAAATGTGCATAACAAGCGCGCATTTTATCTACATGTTTTATAGCGCTTTTTTTTAAAAAAACAAGCGTTGTTGTATCTTTTATTGCGCTCGATTCCACAACGCTTTTTTTATTTTTTGAAAAAACGCTGTAAATAGATTAAAAAAAGCGCTGTAAAATCCTATTTTTCGCGTAGTGTCTTGTTTAAATAGATATAGATGTTGAAAGTTTTAAATATATATTAAAAATATATATATATATATATACTATATAAAAACATTTATCATTAACATTGTATATTTTTTAAAGGAAAAATTAGTTTCTTTTTATAACTTTGTGTTGGCCAAATATTCTTTAGCCTTAAATAGCCTGTGCTGTTGTTTATCCATCATCCAAGAGAACATGGCTACAGGCATGAATAGAGTGCATTTTCTTATTGCAATTTTGTGCATTGCTATGGTTTTGACTCCATGTAATAAAATTACCACTTCTGATCTAACTTATTTATTTTTTGTATTTTTAGTAGAACAACGTATACTATAATCGATTCTCTAATGATAGTTTGAAATACAAATTACTTTGGTTTTGGAGGTATTTTTATCTAAAAAATTTGTTAAATTTGTTTTACATGCTTAATTTCATATAATATTTGTGCTAACCTCTCTCTACAAAAATGTTTTAAAAGAAAACATAATTACTAAATATTTATGAAATATATTTTGTTTGTAATGTTCAAATTGCGATTGTTAAAAGCTTTGTTTTCTCCCTTGTAAATAGATAATAATATCGTAATAATTATTTACAAGATCACATGTCACAACCTTGTTTGTGACAAGGAAGGGCAAGTTGAAGGCTGAAGCATATAAGAGATATTAACTTTGAAATCATATATTTTACCTCTTTGATAATTATATATTCTCCATCTTTTAACAGCATTATTATACTTTTAGGTACTTCCACTCCTAATGGTCGTCGGGGGGACTATTGCATTGGCAAACAAGGTTGTCCAAGCAATGAACAATGCTTTGCTAGTTGTAGAAGATATTTTCGCATCTATAGTGGTGGAAAGTGTGTCGACAATTCGTGTTGCTGCGAAATTTTGACAAAGTAACTATATATTATAAGGGTTCCTTTGATGGACATAATAAGAGATATGATATGAATAAATTATTATATTATGTCTTAAATGTTTGATGAATTAATATGATACGATAAATTCATCTAGAATTCTATCGTATCCTCTCTCTAGTTAAAATTTCTATCTTAAATATGAGTTATGTTATAAATCAACGTCATATGATAAAAACAGTAGTTTACTCTATTATCCTTATAAAATATAATTTAAAATATAAATAAAAATATAATAAAATATAAAAAGAACTTGTAAAAAATATAATCGAAAATATAAAAATATAAATCTAATCAAATAGAAAAATAAGTAATAGAATTTGATATTAAACTTAAAAATAAAATATTTATAATTAATTTAAAAAATATTTATGATTTTACACAAGGGTGGTTTATCTTTTTATATAATTTAATAAATTAGTATTTCACAATTATAAATATGATAGTTAATTGAAGTTTTAAAATAAATATAATTTATTTAAAAGATATTCTTGCCATTTAAATATAATATACATCATATCTTTATTTATATTCTAACAAATAAAAAATAATTATTTAGTTACACATGATTTTATTTTTAAAATTTAAATATTCAGTACTGTCAATGAATAGTTTTAATATAATGTTATTCCATTACTTATTTATTTATTTTTTTAATTTATAATATTTAAAATATAATAAGTTAATTTCTGCACTTTGACAAAAAAAAAACAAGATTTTTATCAATCCAAACACTTTGTGACAAAATTATAATCAAACAAAACTTTATCAAATAGTGTAATCCAATTTTATAAATATCAAATTGCTAAAAGCAAAATAGTAAAGGTTGAGAAAAAGAAACTATTATTTATATTGGTTCAACCTCAATTGTCCCTGCAAGTGGCCTACATCCAGTCTCCTTGTCAATCATAAGATATTTTCTTACAATATGATTAAATGACAAGTTGTTATGATTACGAGAATAAGCTCCTTAAGCCAATTGAACAAAACCCTTTGCTTCAATGTTTTCTGTTCCTTATGAATCTTAAAACCTATTCACCTTTGAATCTTAATCTCTTATTGATTCAGCTCCTTCAAAGAGTTCAAATGCAAACTGAAAAACCCACATTATCCCAATTAGGGTGAAAAGAAATTTCTTCTTTTCCTTTACAAAATGAAAGTTCTTTTTGAATGAATGAAGGTAGGTTAATAGTATTTATAGTGTAACATGAAAAAACCACTTTCAATCCATTAAATAAATCCAAAACCGATAAGATGATTCGAATCATGTAAAAAGTTATTTGAATCATCATAATTTTACTGATATGATTCGAATCAGAGTCTTAAAAGTATTGTTTTAAACTATTGTGAATTTATTTTTGAAAGGAAGATTCGAATCATGCACAAGGGTGATTTCAATCAATCTAATTTTACTGAAATGATTTGATCATAAACAGGGATTATTCGAATCATTATCTTCAAAACTTATTTTTAAATTAAATTTTTTACATGTATTGTGATGCATGTTTTTCAAAGTACTTTTTTCATGATATGAATGTTTTTAAGGAAATTTTCAAAAACACCTATTGTGTGAGGGGTTATTGAGAGCATTTAATTGCATCAAACTAATCTAATTCTTTAATTGGACACCAATCAAAATAAACTAGACCTTAGAAGCAAACATGTGAGTCCCACAAAGGCTCATCTTAGAAAAAATATAAAACATCATGCCAAACTACAAGAGGGCGAAAGAGAATTATGGTTGCAATCCAAACAAACATTCACTCAAAATAATCCATACTACATAATAAACAGAAGACTAGTTATACAAATCCAAACCAGTATAGAAATACAATTTTGCACTATATAACTTGTAAGTCCCTTACTAAACAAATACTTATTTAAGTATTTTTAGCTACGATTTTTATTAAAAATATTTTATTGAATTTGTCAATTTCATTTTATTTATGGATTAAAGTAACAAAATTTTATTTTTATGAGTGAAATATTTTTATTTAATTAGTATATAAAAATAGTCGAAATACAACTTTGAAATTTTCAGCTTTTAAAATCAACAGACAATTTTAGTGCTTTCAAATTTTAAAACCAATTCGAAATTCGACAAAAATCTTTTATTTAAGTTCTTGAGGTGTTTGATGTTTGATTTATGTCGGAGAAATATTTTTATGAGAGAAAACTATTAAATGTGATTATTTTAATACTTGAGTTATTTTTGTCATAATGTTGAATATCATAAATATTTTATGAGCTATATATTATGATAAGATTTACCTGTAAACCTAGCTAAATCAGGTTAGATATTTTAATTACAATAGTAAGATGTTACTAGTGAAGTTTACGTTGTTCTCATGAATCCACATCACCACCTTACATTAAATGAGTGTCCAAAAATTAAGTAGAACACATCACCCTTTTTAAAATAAATGGCCACAAGTCTTTCTCATCTATTATATATATTTAAAACAGACATCCGAATGCCACCTCATCCTCAAATGTCACCTCACCTTCGAATGCCACATACACAAATATTTCCCACATCAGTCAAAAAGCTGATGTGGACATTTCCTCCTTTCTCCCCTCTCAATCATGCTCTCAATATCTAATCTCCTTTAATCCTACCCTATTTTTCCTCTTTCTTCCACAATTTATTTCATATACCTCCAAAATCTATTTGATAATATTATTTTATGATAAATTTATAAATTATAAAATTATTTTACAGTTATTTATAATTTATAAATTATTTTACAATTTGATAATAATTTATAATTTATATTATTATCAAATTATTTTATAAGTTATTTTATAATAAATTTATAAGTTATTTTATAATATAATTAGTCATTTACCAACGATAATAATTTATATCATTAATCATTAAATTCAATAAAAAAAAACCGACTAATCACTCCTAAATATCGACATAAATGTTCTTTATCTAATAATATTATTTTATAATAAATTTATAAATTATAAAACTATGTTACAATTATTTATAATATATTTATAATTTATAAATTATTTTATAATATTATTAGTCATTTATTAATAGTAATAATTTATAGGCTAAATACCACCTATAGTCTCTTAACTTAATTTCAGTTA
>JBBPBT010000072.1:4654681-4675508 GCA_037974875.1 Cicer bijugum | reverse complement strand
ATTATCAAATTATTTTATAAGTTATTTTATAATAAATTTATAAATTATTTTATAATATTATTAGTCATTTACCAATGGTAATAATTTATATTATTAATCATTAAATTTAATAAAAAAAACTCACTAATCACTTCTAAATATCGACATAAATGCTCTTTATCTAATAATATTATTTTATAATAAATTTATAAATTATAAAATTATTTTACAATTATTATAAAATTATTTTATAATTATTTATAATATATTTATAACAAAATTGGAATTTCAGAGTATGTGAGGGTAAAAGTGTAATTAACATTGTTTAACTCTCTAAAATCCCCATATTAGAGGAACTCAAAAAAAGGACCAATTAATGGTTTTCAAACTTTTTAATTTTTTAAAACTCTTCAAAGAAGGGTTTATCCTCCCAAATGTCTTCATTTCCCCTCTCTTTTTAAAAGGATTATGTGGAAATGAGAGGGAGAGCGTGCAGCTTGGGTTGATACACATTTTATAAATATTTTTAATATTTTTTGACATAATAAATTATATTATTTAATTAAAAAAAACTTATTTATACATTCATATTAAAGAAATGAAAATTAGATGAAGGGGTGCAATCCCATTAGAGAAAGGGCATAAAGGGGTGATCTATTAGTATTGGGGGATGCTTGGCTTTTGATAAACTTTTTGTACATTATGTGTATTTTAGGTATATCTTATGACATTTTAATTTATGGAATCCCATTTGGCTTATAGATTTTGGAATTTGCTATATTGGAAGTGGAGAAATCGTTATTACTCCTACTATGTAGGTTTTTTTTTTTTTTTACATATGTATTTATTTAAATTTATAAAATATATTTAAATATGATATAAATTTAAATTTGTTAAAAAAAATGTTGAATTTATGAATAAATTCATAGTATTCAATTTAATAGCAAAAACACAGAAATGTATTATAAAATGGCAACATACCAGTAAATATTTATATAGATTTTTTACATTAAAAAAATGATTAAGTATGTTTATAACTCTTCTAAATATATCAATTATGAGTTGTTAGTCCCACATTGACCAGGAATGGAGGCTGTAATGGATATATAAGGAGAATGTGCTGGAGTAGATTCTTTCTTCTTATATCGAGATACATTGCATTTCGGATGCAATCGTTAGGGACTGGGAAGTTCATTATCATCTGGCAACATATCTTTTATGAGTGTTAATAATTCTGTGTTTATGAGTGTTAATAATTCTGTAAAGCTTTTATCAGTCCATCCATTACTCGCTTTTAAGTTGTACAACTTTAATATCGCCGATAGTCTTGTGAATTTAGTACAACCATTATATAATTCTTTCTCCGCATCACTCAACAAACTTTCAAATATTTTAGGACAATCTCAAAGATCTTCTTCAACTGCTTTTGCGATCTCATCAATGCGGTCCGGCTCATATGTATCTGTATCGAAGTCAGTTGAAGTATATGCCGAACTATTCTCAAAATTAATGTTTCCTTTTTTTTTTCTCACCATGTCTTATCAACATGTGTAGCTTTGATCAATTCCATTACATACTAGATGTCCTTCTAATTCATCTTCTCTAACATGTTTTCCAAAACAACATTTTAAACAAGGACAAACTACTCTATTTGGATCTTTTGTATTCTTCATTGCAAACACAACAAACTCCTTCACTCCAATTTCATACTCTTTTGACAATCGATTGGCAGACATCCTTTTCCTATCAATATTATACGACCTATATAAATGCAGTTACAAAAATAATAAGCTTTCAAAACATATCAACAAGTTTCAAAAAGAAACCAATATCAACTAACAATTTCAAAACATAACAGATCATGTGGTATGAGTTTTTGACTATTAGAAATATATAAAAATTTCAAAACAGAAGAGATCATGTGGTATGAATTTTTAATTTGACAAAAACAAATAAAAAATACCCGAGACAACGTAGATGGCCGCACAATACGTAGAGGATATGAGGGTTCCCAGAGTAGAACAAAGCACATGTATTTAATTATTTGAAAGATGTAGAGGATATGAGGGTTCCCAACGTATATAATTATTTGAAAGATGTATTTTACAGCGCTTGTACTAAAAGTGTTGTAATAGGTACTAAATTCAATGAAAACGCATGTATTTTACAGCGCTTATGAAAAAAGCGCTGTAATAGGTGGTTCAATTATTTTAAAGCGCATGTATTTTACAGCGCATTTGAAAAAAGCGCTGTAATAGGTAGTTAAATTGAATGAAAGCGCATGTATTTTACAGCGCTTGTGAAAAAAGCGCTGTAATAGGTGGTTCAATTATTTTAAAGCGCATGTATTTTACAACGCTTGTGAAAAAAGCACTGTAATAGGTAGTTAAATTAAATGAAAGCGCATGCATTTTACAGCGTTTGTGAAAAAAGCGCAGTAAAATAATACGCGAAAACACTTCATTTTACAACGCTTTTTTGGAAAGCGCTGTAAAAGCCTTATAACGTTATGCACAAACGTTATATGACCCTACAACAACGCTTGTTTTACAGCGCTTGTCAAAAAAGCGCTGTAAAAGGCTCCGTTATTTTTAAAATATATTTACAACAGCGCTTGTGTTTAGCAAGCACCGTAAAAGGGGCGCTGTTAAATGTCATTTTAGGCGTAGTGTATCTATTTTTGAAAAAAAAGTTGATATGATATTTGTACTGAGAATTGTCTTTAATAAAAAAATTATTCAAAAAATATAAGTGTTCTTATATTTAAAATCATAAAATTTGCTTACAAGTTTTCAGGAAATTAATTAAGATATTATTTTATAAAAAAACATAATGATTATTTAAATTATTTAAAGTTTTCTGTAATATTAATTATATATAAACTATATCAATATAAAAAATTAATAATAATAATAATAGAGGG
This sequence comes from Cicer bijugum, assembly GCA_037974875.1. NCBI lineage: Eukaryota > Viridiplantae > Streptophyta > Magnoliopsida > Fabales > Fabaceae > Cicer > Cicer bijugum. The sequence goes on along the minus strand of JBBPBT010000072.1, from coordinate 4,672,606 downwards.
TGAATATTTTTTTCTTTCACATGGTTGATACATAAGATTGTTTTGTTGTTAATATATATTTATATATGTGGTCAAATTTAATTAAATATTTAAAAGTTAACTTTATGAAATTTAATTATTTAATTATATAAAAAAAAACAATTTTGTCCAATAAATAAAATCAACTATTCTATATCTCATAAAATATAATCATTTCTCCCAGAATAATTCATACATTAAACTATTCCAATATAAAAAAACTTTATATTTGACTATTTCACATAAATTAAGAAAAAAAATATAAATAAATAAATAAAGCAAATGGTGATTATATTCAATTATCAATATTAATGTATTTTTATTATCATAAATAAAAAATCATAAAAAAAATTAGTTCAGATTAATGTGTACAATATTAATTAGAGGGTATAGTTGAAAGAAAAAAAAATATATATATACAACTATTTTTTTTAATATATATGCTGATTTAGGAAAAGTAATAATTTGATGTTATCTATTTTTGAAAAAAAAAAGTTGATATTATATTTGTACTGACAATTGTCTTTAATAAAAAAGTATTCAAAAAATATAAGTATTCTTATATTTAAAATCATAAAATTTCCTTACAAGTTTTCTGGAAATTAATTAAGATATTATTTTATAAAAAAAAATTATGTTTTAAAATTTGAATATAATTAAAGTATTATAATGATTATTTAAATAATTTAAATTATTTAAAGTTTAAAAAAATTGACATTTTTCTTACTTCTATTAAAAATTAAAATAATGATTCATAACAAATTATATAAAAAAAACTTGTTCATAAGCTTCTGATTTATTTATTGCATTTGATTTACTTTAAAATTAATAAAATATTCATTAATACACATTCTTATTTAAATAGATATAGATGTTGAAAGTTTTAAATATATATTAAAATATATATATATATATATACCGTATAAAAACATTTATCATTAAAATTGTATATATTTTAAAGAAAAAATTAGTTTCTTTTTTTAACTTTGTGTTGGCCAAATCTTCTTTAGCCTTAAATAGCCTGTGGTGTTGTTTATCCATCATCCAAGAGAACATGGCTACAGGCATGAATATAGTGCATTTTCTTATTGCAATTTTGTGCATTGCTATCATTTTGACTCCATGTAATAAAATTACCACTTCTCTAACTTATTTATTTTTTGTATTTTTAGTAGAACAACGTATGCTATAATCGATTCTCTAATGATAGTTTGAAATACAAATTACTTTGGATTTCGAGGTATTTTTATCTAAAAAATTTGTTAAATTTGTTTTACATGCTTAATTATGCTTAAGGAATTCTACACAATATAATTTCAAGGAAATTTCATACAATATTTGTGCTAACATCTCTCTACAAAAATGTTTTAAAATACTAAATATTTATGAAATATATTTTGTTTGTGATGTTCAAATTGCGATTGTTAAAAGCTTTGTTTTCTCCCTTGTAAACAGATAATAATATCGTAATAACTATTTACAAGTTCACATGTCACAACCTTGTTTGTGACAAGGAAGGGCAAGTTGAAGGCTGAAGCATATAAGAGATATTTACTATGAAATTATATATTTTACCTCTATGATAATTATATATATATTCTCCATCTTTTAACAACATTATAATAATTTTAGGTACTTCTTCAACTCCTAATGGCTATTGCATTGACAAAGAAGGCTGTTATATCGACGGAGCATGCGACATGAGTTGTAGAAGATATTATCGCGTCTATAGTGGTGGAAAGTGTGTCGACAATAAGTGTTGTTGCGAAACTCGTTGATGCGGATAATGTAACCATATATTATAAGAGTTCGTTTGATAGACATAATAAAATATATGATATGAATAAGTTATTATATTATGTATTAAATATTTGATGAACTAATATGATACGATAAATTCATCTAGAACTCTTTGTATCCTCTCTCTAGTTGAAATTTCTATCATAAATATGAGTTATGTTAGAAATCAACGTGATATGATAAAAACAATAGTTTACTCAATTATCCTTATAAAATATAATTTAAAATATAAATAAAAATATAATAAAATATTAAACGAATTTGTGAAATATAATCAAAAATATAAAAATATAAATCTAATCAAATAGAAAAATAATTAATAGAATTTGATAATAAACTTAAAAATAAAATATTAATAATTAATTTAAAAAATATTTATGATTTTACACAAGGGTAGTTTATCTTTTTATATAATTTAATAAATTAGTATTTCACAATTATAAATATGAAAGTTAATTAAGTTTTAAAATAAATATAATTTATTTAAAAGATATTTTTGCCATTTAAATATAATTTACAGCTTATCTTTATTTATATTCTAACAAATAAAATATAATTATTTGGTTACACATGATTTTATTTTTAAAATTTAAATATTTAGTATTGTAAATAGATAGTTTTAATATAATGTTATTCCATTACTTATTTAATTTTTTGTTAATTTATAATATTTAAAATATAATAAATTAATTTCTCCACTTTGACAAAAAAAAAAATAAACCAGATTTTTATTAATCCAAACACTTTGTGACAAAATTACAATCAAACAAAACTTTATCAAATAGTTTAATCCAATTTAATCAAAATCAAATTGCTAAAAGCAAAGAGTAAGGGTTGAGAAAAAGAAACTATTATTTATATTGGTTCAACCTCAATTGTCCCCGCAAGTGGCCTACACCCAGTCTCCTTGTCAATCATAAGATATTTTCTTACAATATGATTAAATGACAAGTTGTTATGATTACAAGAAAAAGCTCCTTAAGCCAATTGAACAAAAACCCTTTGCTTCAATGCTTTCTGTTCCTTATGAATCTTGAAACCTACAATTCTTGAAATCCCTTCATGAGTCACCTTGAATTCCAATTTGAAATCAACTCTGAAATTCAATCTCTATGAAGCATTCACCTTTGAATCTTCATCTCTTGTTGATTCAACTCCTTCAAAGAGTTCAAATGCAAACTGAAAATCCACATTATCCCAAATAGGGTGAAAAGAAATTTCTTTTTTTCCTTTTCTCTTAATTGTACATGATGGATAGTCAAAAGTACAAAGCTCAACCAAGTTAAAAATCTCAGAAACAATCACCCATTCCAAATGTTAACTAAGAGTTTTCTGAAGTGATATTTCGATGAATGGATGAAATTTGAGAGTTTTACAAAATGATTGTTCTTTTTGAATGAATGAAGGTAGGTAAATAGTATTTATAGTGTAACATAAAAAAACCACTTTCAATCCATTAAATAAATCCAAAACCGATAAGATGATTCGAATCATGTAAAAGGTTATTTGAATCATCATAATTTTACTGATATGATTCGAATCAGAGTCTTAAAAGTATTGTTCTAAACTGCTGTGAATTTTTTTTGAAAGGAAGATTGGAATCATGCACAAGGATGATTTGAATCAATCTAATTTCACTGAAATGATTGATTCATAAACAGGGATTATTCGAATCATTATCTTCAAAACTTATTTGTAAATTAAATTTTTGACATGGATTGTGATGCATGTTTTTCAAAGTACTTTGTGATGATATTAATGTTTTTAAGGAAATTTTCAAAAACACCTAATGTGTGAGGGGTTATTGAGATCATTTAATTGCATCAAACTAATCTAATTCTTTAATTGGACACCAATCAAAATAAACTAGACCTTAGAAGCAAACATGTGAGTCTCACAAAGGCTCACCTTAAAAAACTAATCTTTTATTTAAAATGAAATTACAACACAATCTTCAATAGAATTAAGATGAAGAAAATTTTTAATGTTGATACGATAAATTTATGCGCAAACAAAAAAAACCAAATATTTATGAATTCAAACATTTTATGCACAAAAAATAATCAAACGAAACTTTTTCAAACAATTAAATTAAATTAAAGCAAAATGAAATTGATATAAGTAAAAGTGTAAGAATTGAGAAAGAGACACCAAAATTTATAGTGGCTCAACCATAATAGTCCTTGCAGGTGACCTACATCTCCTCATGTCAACCAATATGAAATTTTATTCCGATATGATTAAAGGATGGGTTATTATGATTACAATACGAAGCTCCTTTGCATAATTGAACAAAACTCTTTGCTTAAACGCTTTCCTCATCAACATTTATGCATGTCACTTTTTCCGTGTTGTCTTCCTTGCTCAACTTTTCCTTTTAATTCAATTGATTGCTCATGGATATGAAAGCTTCCATATGGAATTTCTTCAAAATTTCCATACTTCAGAACAAAATTACTTTTCCATGGACCCAAGGTTCAATCTTATCTATGGGTCCAAGGTTGTCGCATTATTTTTTCTCTTCTTAAGTCTTGGTTTGTGCGTCCATTATCAGCATGTCCAACCAAAACACACTTGAAACACCTATGTGGCAATTTCTCGTATCTTAAGTCCCCCAAAAGATACCATCCCTAGGATTCCCATCATGCATACCTTATGAGATAGGATGAGTTGCATCAATGATCACTTTGATTTTGACAATGATATTCTTACTATGGTATTTAGACAACTCCGATTTTTCAACCTTACCAAGAAACTTATTAATCTTCATCCTCATTCTTTTTAATCCTTCAATGAATAAAAGGTTTAAACAAATTGAAGAAATCAATTGAATAAAGAGGGAGCGACAATAGAAGAGACAAAGTAATTGATTTTTATAGTAAGAAAAACCAAGGATAAGAACATTACTAAGAAAGCATAGGAGAAAAATCTAAAAAAAAGAGCAAGCATGAGAAGATGAAAGAAGAGTTAACTGTGCTAAAATGTGGAAAAGGGTAGTTTTTTTTTATTATCATAAATTAGATGAAGAGTTGAAATCTAAGAAGGATTAATAAGAGTTTTCTTATTTCAGGATAGAATTTGCGTACCTTGTAATCAAAATCTAAAAAGAATTATTTTATAAGAAGCCTACAAGAGCGACTTGTCCGTACATCCTAATTCCACAAAAACGTATCAAAATCTCAAGAAAAATTAATGGTAGCCAAGCATGAAATCCTATCTCATGATCTTTGTGATACAATGCATGACTTGTCAAAAGGTTAAAATAGAACACCATAGACCAACCACAAATACTGCAACCTTTATAAGTACTTGAATGAAAATGAGATTGTATATCTACGGACTTTGTAGAAGGTTTACCATATAGTCAGATTTAGAACAACTCCATTTGAGTAATTGTAGACAAATTAACCAAAACCGCCCACTTTATTTCAGTTAAGACCTCTTTCAAGCCAAAATTTTCTTGAAAGAAGTAGTGAGAGTACACAGGGTATCTTCTAGCATTGTTACTAATAGGGATCCAAAGTTTACATCCAAATTTTGGAAGGCCTTTAACAAATTCTTAGAGCTTGTGTATTAAAGGAAGGAGGAAATTGGAATACACATATACTCTTAGTAGAGTTTTCATACAACAATAGTCACCATGAAAGTATAGGAATGATGCCTTTATAGAGTCATTGTATGGTCGTAAGTAAGTGTAGAAAGTCTTTGTATTAGTCTGATATAGGAGATAAAAGTATTTCAATGACATTTTTTAAAAATGTCGGGGGATGTAACAACCCTATTTCTTAAATTCTTTTTTATAATGTTGCTAAAAAATTAAGTGACTTGTTTAAAAAATGTGTGTATTTTAATTTTGTTCTCTTGAATTATTTTAAAAGTTTAATTTAATGAGTTATGTTAAAATGAGAAGTAGTCTTGTTAAGACCAAGTGATAAAAAAGATAAGTTCCCTTTTCGCCTCATTCTCTTACAAAACACATTCTCATTTCTACTCAAAATTTATGCATACTCTCCTTCAAAAACTCAACAGATCTCACACTTACACCCCAAACACTTCATCCCTCTCCCTTTCATGTGATCAACCCTTCCTCTCCATCCCTAAATTTTTCTTTCCCTTTATCATTTCACTTCAATCAGAACTTCAAATCAAATTCCCGAAATAGAAGAAGTGGAGGTAGTAGAGAAGGTTAAAGGTTAAAAGGATACCATCACCAGGTCCAAACTTAGTAATAATTTTTCATAATTGCAAGAATTGTAAGTTTCTTTTCCTTCTAAATTGTTTTGCATGTAAGAGTGTTGGGTAATTTTGGATTATAAGTAGTGATTCAATTTTGTAATTTGGGGTTTTGAGCACAAACAGACCTGAGATCAAATCGTAGCTTCAGACTTATGAATAATACATGTGATTTGTGAATGAAGTTTCAGATCAATCCTGGATCATCACAATCTCATAATACAAATCAATTCATCACAAATTCGAAGATCAATCATGGTTCTCAAGATCGATCTTGGATGCTGCTGTGATCACTCTTACTTTTTGGCAGATTTTATCCTACAACTATCATGCTAAGGATGGTCATGAGCAACGACCTACTTATCTTGAAGGTTATAATTACATTGGTGAAACCGTAATATGGTTCTAATTCACCGTCATGATAGAATGTTTCTATTAGAACCAAGTTGGTTTGAAGAACTATGACCCTCGTCTGTTTTGATGATAACCAAATTAGTTTGTAGGAACAATTTAATGCAATAATGTTTTGATTAAGTGTGCAGTGTTGAGACAAAATCTCAATTTAATGTTTTGATGAAAACAAACAAAAATTTAATTACGAATTATAATTATGATTCTAAGTGTTTTGCTATTTAACATGTGTATTTGAGTGTGTTAAAACAAGTTAGGTAACAAGTATTTCAAAGCAAATCTCTTTAAAATCAAGAAAGCAAAAATAATAAAACGAAGAACGTTCTTGACATATTTCTGGAAAACGAAGAACGTTTTCCACATTTGTCATAAACAAGAATGATCAGTTTTCTTTGTGGAAGATTGGATCTTGGAAGCTTTGTTCATCTCATATCTTCATAAAAAATAAGCAATGATCAATCTAAGTCAGAAATATTCCAGAATCCGAAGGATCAAAGACATGTTTCATGTAAAGTACAAAGCAAGATCGACACACTTGAGTTAAAGATAGCAATCATCTCTGACAACTGACAAGATCACAAGTACAAGTCAGCTCATCTCCAACCAATTCGAAGAACGATCTTGGATGTCAAGAACGTTTTTGGATTCAGCATAAACTCTCTTTATTTTGGGTTGATCTTATTTATCCACCTTTTGCACCTATGATGCTCCTTCACAAAGCACTCCTATTGATGATCATCAGAATCCCTCGAATAGGGCCAAACTGGAAAAGGAATCATCAAGAGCTTATAAGGACATTTCCAAAATTTTTGCTGCTCTTCAAACCATCATTGGAAGACAAGCAATGCATCAAGAATCAAAAGCAAGACTGATCCTCAAAGTTGATGGCTAAATTAAGCAAGTACAAATTGGACATAAATGATAAAGTCCCTGCATCACTAACACACGTACATAACATATAATCTTGGCACACAACAACTCTCAGAGTTGTCATAATTTAGCAAACACTCAAACCAAAAAGAAGAACGTTCTCCGTTTTCACAACTTTAATCCAAGAATGTTCTGGTTTACAAAGAGCAAAATATGATGTAATTTAACATCGATACGGGCTACAAAAGTACATATATCTACACTACAAAACATCAGTATTCATCACAGAAGAAGTTAATAATCTACATAAGATTATTTTGGATAGATTCAATCAAAGAAGATCAACAAAGGCAAAGCAAAACATCAAGATCAATCTCCAAATTGATGAGCTATTAGAAAGGAGAGCCATGACAACAAGGACATTGCTGCTGCACCATTTTGCATAAAGCACATCATGTTGTTGAGACAAAGGACTGACACATAATAGCTGTCAAAGTTCAACACTCAAACAAAACAGAAAGGAATAATGTTCTTGTTTTACAAAAGAACATTCTGGTTCTAATTCTCTTTCAAAGACATAATTAAAAGAGATAATTTTCCACAATATAAACCACATATTAAAGAGTATCAAGACTGCTTAAATCATTGGTGAAGCCAAGAACTAGAGGAGAAAACACAGTAACAAGATTGATCTTCAAATTGATGAGTTATGAGCAAAGACACAAGTACATTGTACTTACAATATTCTGCAGAAAGTTCTGCATAAACCCAACTCAAAACAGTGTCAATTGACATGTGACAACTCATTCACTCACTCATTCACGTTTTTCATGAAACCCAAAAGCAAGAACGTTCTTTGTCTTGTCAAGAACATTTTGGACAACAAATAAACACATGTTTAATTGCTTTAAAATTTATCTGACACTCGGGAAGTGTGTCCAATGGATATATTCATTTTAAACTGAAGATCAATTGAAGATCTATAAATTGAAGATCAATTGGAAGATGAAGGCAACAGTTCAATTTACAAATCTACCAATACTTGTTCAAGTAACAAGTCAAAAAAACTCTTTAAGCAAACTCCTGCTCTCGTCACTATATCCTTGAATCATTATATACTAAGTTTGTCTTTCATTTATCTCAAACAAGTGTTGAGAAGTTTCAAGATCCCAAACACATTTATCATACACATCATTTGTAACTCAAGTATATCTTTTATGTTAGATTGAGTGTGTTTGTAAAAATCCTTTCAAGGCTGAAAGGTGATTGTAAAAATCCTTTCTAGGTTGCAAGGTGAAGATTGTAACAGATCAAGGTTGATCTAGATTGGTTGTTTAAAAACCAAGAACGTTATCTATTTTGAACACTTAGTGAAAAATCTCACAGTTGTGAGTACTCGATGTAACTCGAATTGGGCAAACCAGGATATATCTCTGTGTGATATATCTTCCCTTATCTATTATTTTCATTCTGTTTGATTAACAAGTTAAATAAATAAGTTAAATTGTTGATTTAACTAACCAAGAACGTTCTTCATTTTTTGGTCAGAAACCAAGAACTTCTCCATTTTCTATTTTAACAACCAAGATCAATCTTGAGTTATTATCTTAAGTTTTTAACAAGAAATTTTAAATAGGAACATTTACAATTCAAACCCCCGTTGCTTGTAAGTCGACATTGCTACTTCAAGTCGGTCCCAAATCAAGTTAATGTTATAGGTTTTATGTCATATCCTTTGATGATTAGACTAAGACAAAACAATAAGACTTTACTTTTCAGGTATGGGGAAAGTACTCCGTCACGCACCTCTGGTGATGCAAGTGCCACTATGTTATAGTTGAGTCTGATAATGCAAGCAATGCTTTGATTCGGGTGACTCTAGAAATGCATGCTCTAGAAGAAGTCAATGCTCTGATGAAATTCAATGCTCTTAGAAGACAAAACATTTGCACATCCTCTGATGAATATCTTGAATCTACTACTTGTTTGAAGGTCTATAATACATGCTTTGATCACCATACCCTCTACCTCTCCGCCTTTATACCAAGATACGTTAAATCAATTACAAGATTCTGTTATGGAAAGTCTTTTATGGAAAATCAATCTCAAAATATATGATACGAAACATCATGACTCACGATGATTTCTTGCAATCAAGATAACTTCCAGAAACCGTAAAAAATCTTTATAAAAGGGCGTCAATTCACCATTATAACAACAAGAAAACTCACAAGCTATAAACACATACATCCTCATTTGCACTCTTGCTCTTAATCACTCATTTTACTTAAGTGTTGACACAAGCTTCTGAAAAAACAAATTTGTAAACAATCTCCTACGAAAGCTATTTCAAAAAATCTAAACATATTCTCTTGTAACTTTGCTCAGTAGTGGCTACCTTCTTTAACAACTGGACTGTACTAATCTAGAATGTTGAGAAAACTTGAAAAGAGTCAGTTTGACTAGTAGGTGTTGAGTGAAAGTGTTATTATGTGGTGAACTAGTGGATTAAATCATTTAGATTGAAGGGATTGTGTAAAGCGAAAAAAACACAAGAAATGAGGGTTTGAATTGTGTTTTTAATTTTTTTATGTGGCTATACTTATAGTAAAGAATTTAATGCAAGTGAATGAAAATATAGTAGAAAGACACATCCATTTGCTCTGATTCACCACCAACATGGTAGCTATGTCTAGTCCCTTCAACCAAAAGAATTTAATCCACTAGATTCTCATTGACTCAGACTTACACTTGAACACCTATTAGACAAACTAAATGTGTTCAATCTTCTCAATCTTCTAGCTTAGTATAGTAAAGCTATTGAGGAAGGCAACCACTATTGGTCTAGATTGCAACAAAAATGTTTTGGGTTTTTTTGAATGAGCTATCTCAAAGTGTTACAAAAATATTACTTCAGAAATTCTCTTAGCACTAATGAAAAACATAGAGAAATATTGAGCAAGAATAGAGTACATATGTATTGCATATCTGGCTTGGATGTTGTATATCTGGTTATTGTGTCTTTCATTATTGAGGGAGGCACGTCCTTTATAGAGTACGATTATGGTTTCAAGTTGTTATGCTGATTGCAGAAAATCAAGATAATCCATGAAGTTCCATATCTTAAATTTGTGGAATTTATTTAACAAATAGACTTTCCATAAAGGAATGGTCTTGTACTAATTCAACATATCTATTTGAAACAATTGGGAACTAGAGGGAAAAATGATCAGAGAATGTTTTGACATCTTTAGACAAGTAGCTAATTCAGGATGTGTATTAGAGGTTGTACAATTGCTTTGTCTTTCGATGATTAGATGCTTCATGTGTTTATCAGAGGCAGAGGTAGAAGAATTCTAGTCACACTTATCAGAGGAAGAGGCAAAATAATTCTTGTCACGCTTATCAGAGGCATTGGAACACAATGATGATATGTGCATTAATTTTAGCGAAGAAAGGATGTATTCGTCAAGTTTATCAAATGATATGCGGAGAGTCTATCGAACAAACATATGAGTTCGAATCTGTGCACTTAAATTCAATGTTAAAGCATTAAATTATTCCACAAAATGATTTTGTTATCATTAACACAAGTAAGGGGCATATTTCTTCAAATCCACTTGATTAAAACAATCTCCCCCTTTTTGATGATGATAAATGATAGCGTTTCAACAAGTGCACTGAATCTTTGCAAGTAATAATAAATCGGTAGTACCGAGTGTCAAACTCAAGGATTGCGTTTTACTACTGAATTATATTTAATTACTACAACTAAACAAAAGGTTCTCAAATTGATTGAAATGATATTAAAAATTAACAACACTAATAAAATTGATCCTTTATAATGAGAAGAATGTCAGGGATGAGTTTCACTTCGAATCCAACTTTGGTGTCTAATTTTATACTAGTTACTAAATTTCTTTATGGAATTATTACTTAATTCTCTTTATTATTCTTGCCCTGAAGTCTTAATGACAGAATCTTTAATTCCAAAGTGACCCCTAATTCTTTAGTAGATTTAAGATTAGAATTAAACATTAGCGTACATAAATTCTCTTGTTAAACTATTGTCTTTGCAACTAATTTAATTGGTTTCATGACATGTATCTATCCCTAGACTACAAATTCAACACACAATTAGAAGAAGAAAAAAAAATTCAAATAACAAAAATAAGATTGCAAAAGTAAAAGTTACCTCTACTTGTGGGTTGCCTCCCACGAAATGTTTCTTTAAAGTCATTAGCTTGACGCCTCAACTATTGTCAAGGTGGCATATACGACAGGAAGAACACATCATCCTTCTTCTTCTTTTTGTTTGGTAGAAATTCCTTGAGCTTGAGAAATAAAAGATGTTGCTTCCATGTCCTTCTCAATTGGATGTTGATGAACAAGGCATAGATTGAATCTCGAATTTCATCGTCTCTTCTTTTACTTTCCTTGTTCGTCTTTTCCTTTTGCTTATCCTCTCCTACCACAACAATGAAATTATCTTCGATCTTGAACTTCTCCTCGATCTTCTCAAACCTGACCACTTGCTCAAATAACCTCTCACATTGATTTTCAAATCTTTCAATTGAAACCATGTTATTCTTCATGAATTCAACCAAAACATTCATAATGTGAAAGTCTTTGTCATCTGATTCTTTGGATAGAATTTTAGGAGGTAGAATTTGCTCCCAATTGATCTTTTTAATATAACACTCGTTATTTTCTCCATCTTTAACAAAAAAATCTTCATATTCTATTAGTTCGACAAAGTCATCAAAACAAGTTTCATTCCTATGTCCTTCTATGTAAAAGTCACACCTAAGAGGCTGCATCTGAGGGATTTGAGGGTGATATTTTAAAAATGTATCTCTCAAGATTTGCCCCGCAATCATGTGACATATACCAGATATAAGACAAGTATCACATTCTTCGTATAATTGTAGTAGAATATAATCATTATAATCTTCCATTCTCTGTAGCGAATAGTTTTCTCAAATAAAGAACAGATAAACCACCGGCACATGACATTAGCAAGCTCAACAAATAAAAATAGAAAATAAAAGAAAAACAATTTTGTTTTCAAAATTAAAACTAAAATACAAGGCAAAATTTTATTTCAGAGGAAAAAATTTCAATTAAGTAAATAAATTAAAATCAATAATGATATTGCAATCCCTGACAACGGTGCCAAAAACTTGATAGTGTTTCAGTAAGTGTACTAAATCGTTGCAAGTAATAATAAAACGGTAGTGCCGAGTGTCGAACTAGAGGATTGCGTTTCACTTTTGAATTATATTTAATTACTACAATTGAACAAAAGGATTACAAATTGATAGAAATAATAATATTTAAAATTAACAACAGTAATAAAATTGATCCATTATAATAAGAAAAATGTCAAGGATGAGTTTCAATTCAAATCCAACCTTAATGTCTAATTTGATTCTAGTTACTGAATTTCTTTATTGAATTATTATCGAATTCTCTTTATTATTCTTGCCCTAATGTCTTAGTGATAGAACATTTAATTCCAAAGTAACCCCTAATTCCTTAGTATATTTAAAATTAGAATTAAACATTACTGTACAGGAATTCTCTTGTTAAACTATTGCCTTTGCAACAAATTTAATTGGTTTCATGACTTGTATCTATCCCTAGACTACAAATTCATGAATATTTTAATGTTGATAAAGCAATAAAAAGCATTAAGCACAGAGATGAGAAAAATAATTCAATAAACTCATTCGTATAACTAGAAATCAAATCGGAAAAATAAGGGTTTCATCTTGTTACACTCATTCCTAACAGATAGGGTTTAGTTACGTATGGCAGAGATACAAAAGATAGGGATTAAAGAAGAATTACAAGAAGTATTCATAAATGATTCTTGATAAAACTGCCCCAATGGTGTTAGAAACGATCATCTTTGAGTTTCTCTGTTAGGGCACATGTCTCTCAACTTCTCAATAGTCAAAAAGATGTCTAAAAAGTGAGGAAAATGAGTTTTAATGTGTTTTGTTGCACGTCACATGCTTCAAGTGCACTTCAGGCGCGGATTGGCACTGGATTCAGTGCGAAATGCGTTTCAAGCGCGCTTCAAGCACACAACATCTTCTTTATGGAGTTTATTGCACGTTTCTCCACTTTTGGGTTCGAATTTGGTTTTGGTGTATTTGAGAAAGTTGTAGCTATGGAGCGTAGCTTTCATTTGCATATGGTTTGACTCCAATTGGACATCTACAACTCCCGATATGGCTTAAATACTCCACATATGTTATGTTGATTTTTTACCAAAATTCAGCATTGTATTAAAACAAAGTAACATCGCAAAACTCTAAAAAATCTATATTTAACCAAGGAAATAAGAGCATAAATATTTCATTAAATAAAAGAACTAAAATCAACAAAATATATCAAATAATTCCTTAAATTAACTAACAAAAAAAAAAAATAAAACTAAAAACAATGAAAAATATGCATATGATGAGGAGTCATCAACAAATATCTATTACTGTGAATAATTTTATGAGATTAGAAAAACAAAGAGATAAGAAGTAATAACAAATTACAACAAAGCTCTCCCTTAGAATTTGCATGATCATTTCATAAGATGAGATAGATTCTAATAGAGCATTTATATGCATTAAAAAAAAATAACTTCATAAAATAAATTTACTACTTAAGAGGTTAAGTTATTGTTGTGTCGTGAGTCAAAGTTACCAAGATTGTCTTTGCTGTGTAAAATATAGAAAATACATCCAATTTGATGAAAGTATGAAATGTTGGGCTTCATTCCTTTCCATATTTCATAAGGATCCTTATTGAGAATTGGTCTAATATAGACTCTATAATCAGAGCATGCAATGTTCACTGCTTCTACCTCAAAAGTTATTTGCAACATTCATTTCGTGAATCATGATGCGTGTCATTTCCTATAAAGATATGTTTTTCCTTTCTACAATCCAATTTTTTTTGGGTGTTCAAGAAGAAGAAAAATTATGTAAAATGTCATTCTCTTCACATAAGTTTTTAAAAAGTTTATTTTCAAATTCACCTCTATGATCACTACGAATTTTTGTTATACAATTTTTTTTTTATTTTGCACTTGTTTGCAGAAGACAGTGAATACTTTATGTGACTTATCTTTGTGCTTTAGGAACTTTACCCATTTCCATCTAGGGTTTAGGGTTTAGGGTTTATCTTTCCATCTTTGTGCTTTAATAAGAATTTTAAAATAGATGATTGTAAGCTATTGTCTACACCTATGCATCTAACTTGTTCTCTTGATAAAGACTAGTCGGGTATAAAGGTAGATCAAAAGGTATACAAAGGAATTATAGGTTCCCTTCTTTACTTAACTTCCTCTAGACCAGATATTTTGTTTAATGTATCTGTGTGTGTGCCATATTTCATCATGACCCTAAAGAATCTCACTTAAAAGTTGTTAAGATGATCTTTAGATATTTGAAAGGCACTACTAACCTTCATTTGTGTTATAAGTCATCCTCTTAGTACAAGCTAGTAGGTTTTTGTGATGCCAACTATACAGGAGATAAGCTAAAAAAGAATAGCATTTTGTGGAAATTGCACATTCCTTGGGGAGAATCTAATCTCTTAGTCAAGAAATAGACAAAGTATTATTGCTTTGTCTACAACAGAAGTAGAGTATATCTCAGTAGCTAGTTGTAGCACTCAGTTGTTGTGGGTGAAGCATCAACTAGAAGATTTCAAAATTTATGAGCATAACATTTTTACCTTCTGTGATAATACTTCAACCATATGTTTAACTAACAACTCTATGTTACATCAACTAGAAGATTTCAAAATTTATAAGTGTAAAATTCTTATCTTCTGTGATGATACTTCATCCATATATTTAACCAACAACTCTACACGAATCATTAGTGGACTGATATTTTCACAAAACCCATTGTTGAAAACATTTTCAATCTTATAAAGAAACATCTAAATATTGTGTTTATTAAATAATAATATTTAATCCTTTGTATGTCTTGCCTCTGGTAAAACAGTGTTAATGGTTAAATATATGATTGTTCAGCCTCTGATGACATTTAATTTATTTCTACCTCTAAATAATCTAAACTCAATAAATCTTGGATATGAACAATTTTCTTCTTGTAAGGTGTGATACTCTGTCAGGTGTCTCACACATGCGTTTAGTAGTGACGTTGAAAACATAACCATTTTTGGCTCTTAAAATCAGTTATACTCACAATCATGCATAACTCAAAAAATCTCACTCTTTTGTTTATTTTCAAAACGTTAAACTTTTTGTTCTCCCTAAATCTCTCATGCTTGTATTATTTGTACCATTTTTGGTTTCTTTGTATTTTCTATTTTCCTCTCTTTTTGTTTGATGACAAAAGGGGGAGAATATATTTTTTAAAATTTTAAGTAACGAATTTTCTCTTTTTTTTTTTTCTTTCGGAACTTCTATTACTAATTCACTTTAGATTACTCTATCAGAATATTTATACATCTTATGAATTAAACATGCATATTCTATGGGGAGCTTTTTTGTAATACTTTATAATATTCTTTTATACCTTACTAAATTTAAAAACTATTCACAAAAATAGATGTTTGTCTCATTAAAAAGAGGGAGATTGTTATAACCAAGTTGGTTTGAAGAATTAAACATGCACTTGACTTGTTTTGGTGACAACAAAATCAATTTGTGGAAATATTTTAATGCAATAATGTTTTGATTAAGTGTGCAAGTCTAAAATCAAGATGATCTAATAGGTTCTTACACCATATTCTCTTATGACTGGACTAAAATAAAGGTTCAACAAGTCTTCACTTTACTCTGATTTTCAGGTTTGGTGAAAATTATCTGTCATGGGGATCTAGTGATGCAAACTACACTATGTTTCTCGGTTAACTCCATTAAAGTTGGTGACTTTGGAAATACATGATATGTTTTGTTTCTGTTGCCACTAATGAATGCATCTAGGTTATATTTGTCTACCTCTGATAAGTTTGAGAAACAAGTGATTGTTTGCCTCTGATAATCACATCATCAAATCAAGTATTTGATTGTCTGACTTTGATTTATTAAGTATGTTTTGAAAAAAGTCAACGTCTGATGAAATTCAACGCTCCGAATAAAACAAAGCATTTATGCACCCCCTGTTGAACATCATCTTGAATCTGCTACTTGTTTGGAGGTCTATAAAATATGTTTTTTTCATCGTATCCTCTACTTCCCCACCTTCATACCAAGATACACTGAATCAATTACAAGGATTTGTTTTGGAAAAATTTATATGGAATATCAATCTCAAAATATATGATAGGGAACTTGATGACTCATATCAATCTTCAAGAGTTCAAAGAGTCCTTTTGAGGCATCTTTCCAATCACTTTCTTATGACACATTAAATTTGAGTGATTATCATCATCCTAGGCTCCTATTGGACTTCTAGGGTTTCTCGGCCTAGTCTTTTTAGAAAATTGCCAGATGTGTGCATCGGGATTCATGTTTAACCTTTGGATCTAGATTATAAATAGTGGAAAACATCTTGTGAGTCCCCTTCTTCTCCCTTGAAATCTTAAAATATATCTAGAAAACTCTTGGGTACCTTTTGCAAACTGCTTTCTCCTTCTTGTTTTTTAGAAAACCTCACTAATGAGTTCTTTTTCTTTCATATTAGATTTCAATGGTTCTTTTTTAATGTGTTTCTTGTTGTTATGATTCAATATCATAACAATATCAATTACATAAAAAAGAATTATTGATAGTAATAATTACTATAATAAACTAAAACTGTGACTTCCATATATATGAGTATCAACCAATTGTAATCAATAAAACATTGGAGTGTTTTTAATTATTAAATTTGAATTTTTTTCATGTTTAAATTAAACAAGAGATCATGTTTGAATTAAATATGAGAGAGATGTGTTATTGTCTAACAATTAAAATTACTAAAATATATATAAGTGGGGCCCAATAAAATTTTATAGTGACATGATGAATATAAATATTTAAGGAAGAGAAAATTTTAAACTTGATTATAAATAGAATAATAAAATAATAAATATCATTAAAAAATAAAATAATTATTCTCAATTCTGTTATTTTTATTAGATTTTATTTTATTTTTAATAAATATCTTATTTTATATTATTTGATGCATAATATGAAATCACACATATTACATTCTTTTTCTCCACTTAAAAACAAATTATATTGTCGTTAAGTCCCTTAAGTCCGAGTGACAAATGTGTTAGGTTCAATTTGTTACGGTGATGAGATTCTCACAATTATATATAAATTAACTAATGTAAAATTTATTATTGTTTTAAAATAATTTTTTTTTTAAAATTTTATATGTTTTGAATCTCATCAAATACGAACATTAATTTGTTAATCAATATCTACATGACGTTTACCATTCAAACATAATATCAATGATTATCTGTAATTATAAGTCTTATATTTGAATCAATGATAGAGTTATGTTAATCATTTGATTATTAAAATTTATTGGATTCTACATTTTAATATAAGAGGGACTCAATAAAATTTGGTAGAGAGATGATGTATGTAACACTCTAATGAGAGGATTCGATTTTTTT